>VDFB02324175.1:220646-288567 GCA_007258455.2 Sequoia sempervirens
CATCCTTTGCAAGTGTATGAGTAGATGGATAATATAGTGGATGGAAAATGATAGTGGGTGGTGTTATAGGCTTAGGATTAGGACTAGGACATGGTGGCTTAGGGATAGACATTTGATTGGATGGTGGTATGAAAAATTTATAGGGTGAATGAACTAGATTGGTGTTCCCCTTGTCAAATGGAACATGAAAATTGAAAGGCTCTTGATTTTGTTTCCAAGGTGGACTTGGGATCCTATGTTCTTGTTGTGATATGGGTGGATATGTTGATGTGGCATTGGCATGATAGGTAGGTGGTTTTGGTTGGCATGATTATGAAGGTGACCCATAGGATTGTGGTTGAATGTGTCGAGGTTGAAATGGTGTTTGGACTTGTTGTGGTATGATTTGTTGTTGTGATAATGATGGAGGGGTTGCATAGGATAATGGTCATTGAGAGGTGGATTGATATGGATAAGGGTTGACATTAGAAGAGGTATGATAGGTTGATGAAGGGGTAACATGATATGTGGATGGATGAGGTTGATATGATTATATAGGTGACACATTGGATTGAGCCAAAATTTGTCGATGTGGTGATTGGACTTGATGTTGTGCTTGTTGGATTTGACAATTGGCCATGAGGTATTGGACTTGTGCTATGAGTTGTTGCATTTGAGGTGATTGGTTTGTTTTAATTTTTTGGATCATGTCATGGATTGCTTGAATGGTTTGTTGGCTTAAAGGTGATTGGCTTGTTTGAGCTTCATGAAGTATGTGAATGAGCTTTTGTGCTATGTCTTCTAATGTTGTCATTGTGTCACACATTTCTTTACATCGTTGTATGCCATCTTGTCCCTCAAAGTATGCCACATATTTCTTGTCATCATTTGAATTAGGAGGAGGGGCCCTTCAAAGTGTGATTTTAGGTCTTGGATTGTTCTCGTGATTAGTATTAGGGAGAGGGACTCCTTGAATTATGATCTTGGGCTTAGGTTTTGTCTCATGATTTAGACTAGAGGGATAGCCCCCTTGGATTATGACTTTTGGCTTATGATTAGGATTGGGTTTGTTTATGATTAGGACCATTTTGAAAAGTGGTGACTAGGACTAGGTTGATGATGATGTTGAGATGATAAGATTGGATGATTAGGATGATGTGGAAATTTTTTATTGGAAGTTTGACTTGGGCAATATCAAACACAAGATCTCACATGTAAATGCATGAACACACACACCAAACACAATGATAAATTTGTCTTTCAATATTAAATGTTATGATTAAGAAAACACTTGAATACACAACAACAAGCCTAATGTTAGTCAAGTGGGTATGGCCAATTAGGTCTTAAGGTAGGATATACAAGGTTGACTAGGGATGATTTGAAAGAAAAATCCTACCACATAGCCAGGAGAAAGGGGTAACCCCCCTTCACCTTCACTTCCCAAAGGTATAAAGTTCTTTGGGGCTTAACCAAGAGTGATAAGATTTCAGATCCCAAAGAGGTGTGTCTTTGGATTCACACCTTGATTGAGGTCATCCCTTGGAGGGGTGTGTGCTGAAAGCATGCCTCCTAAGAAGGGTATGACAAAAGCAAACCAAATGAGGTGTTTTGGAGTACACACACACTTGATTCACACTCGTAGTTATTAATTTCCCTTTACAAAATTAGAATGTGTGTAAAAAAACAATGGAAGTACTTGTTATTTTTAACCCAAATCAAAAATGTGTGATGGAAGACAATGGTTCTTTCTAAGCCCAATTTCAAAGTGTGATTGCAAACAAGATGTTAGTTTTAAACCCCAAATTAAGGTGTTGATAGCTTGATGATTAGAGATGAAGATGGAAAGTGTGCACCTAGACTTTCTTTAGCTCCAAATTTTTGTCCACTTGATCCAATTTGTCCTTTGAAGTATTTATTTGTTTTGCACATTCACAAAACTAACAACAAAGCCAAAACCCTAACAAGATAATTGATCACTAATATTAGAGGGTTAGCTAGTTAAGACAAATATGATTTTTGGAAAAAAAATTGCATAAAAAAAAAAAACACAGAGAATAGACCCTTATTGAAATTTCCAAAGCATTCCAAAAATGTAAAGAAATCAAAAAAATTGTTTCTTTACCCAAAATTATTTTTTTAAGAAAAATCATTATAAAATTATAAAAAATTAAAAACAGGTCCAAAAAATTTGATTTTGGGACTGAAGGCGTCTAACATCATCCCAAATCTCCAAAAAAAAATTTGTGAAAAGATCTACAACCGTTTGTGAGATATAAGAAAATCTTTGTAAAACCATAATTTTCAAAGATCTATTAATTTTCTAATTATTTTTCATCCAAATTAAAAACTTAAAGAATATAACCCTGCTAGAATTTAGAGAGCTTTCCAGAAATATAAAAATATCTGAAAAATTCATTAATTTTCTCTCAAAATTGATTTTTCATGAAAAATAACAAAAAAATAATAAAAAATTAAAAACAGCTCCAAAAATCTATTTTTCAGACTGGAAGCTCTTGATATTGTCCCTAGCTTATGCAGAATTCTTTTTTGCAAAGAAATTTCTATTTGTTTGAGATATGGTTGAATCTTTGAAAACTAGGGTTTTGTCCCAAAATGATGCAAAACCTGCAACAAAAAAGGATCCAACTCCAAAATTCCTCAAAATTTGTCAAAATATTGAGCTAAAAATCAGTTAGGGTGTTCACATCAGGTTCACCAAAATGTATATGAAAAATTTGGATAAAATAAAAATGATAAAACAATAACATGCATTACCTAATCCAAATCTTCAATACCTCAAATAGACGCAATGATGGATGAATTATTCCATTGAATTGATATGTTGTTTGCTCAATTCAACAACAAAACATTGAGATAGAGATGATAGATAGAAATGGATGAATCATTCAAGAATAATTTTGGCAACATAAGGATACTTGAAGAATCAACCCCCCAATGGCTTATGAGAGGGTTGATTTATAGGCAAGGAATACGATTTGGATTGATGGTTGAGATTGGATATCAATAAGATGTCTCAATCAATGGCCAAGATTGAAAGTTGTAGTATGAAATAGGGTTAGGGAAAAATTAGGGAAAATGATAAGGATGAAGGGTTGAGATTGGCATGGACAAAGAGGTGAGAGGAAATTAATATAAAAGATATTATTTGATTATAAAAGACATGTATGTTGACTTTTTAGAATTAAATAATAATTTAATTAAAAGTGGATAAAAAATGAAAAATTAGTAAATAATTAAATAAATAAAATTTATTTAATTATAGAAGAAATGATAATGAATAATTAAATATTAAAACAATTATTTAATTATAGTAGAAAAATGACAATAATTAAATAAATAAGCATTTATTTAATTATAGAGGAAGGGGCTAATTAGTGATGTAATTAATTAAATAAAATTTATTTAATTAATCAAGGGAAGAATAAAGGAAAAAAAATAAAAGGAAAAACTGGATAATTAAATAATTAAAATTATTTAATTATGCAAGTAGAAGGAGGAATTGATATGAAAAGGTGGGTTCATAGGTGAAGGACAATTTTCAGTGTCTACAGTATTATATGTTTGTGAATGAGACTACCAGTGCCAACTGAAGTTAGGGTCCCTGAGCACTAGTAGTGTAGCTCAAAGGGAGGTGTGAGGAAACCAAGTGCTTAACACCTGAACCAACAATGGATTGGTGAAAGAAGCCCAGAGCTCGTGGTTAGAGCATCCCAATGGAAAATTGGGATTTCCTAGGTTCGATCCATAAAATTTGAAGATTGTAGCAGTTGAACATCATGAAAGAAATTCGTAGTTGAGATTAAGGGCGAGTGTTGAAAATATAATCTCACCTACTCCAACTAAACCTGTCTTCTTAGTATCAGCCTCCGTAGTAGCATTGAATACAAATTAAGAAGGATCTTGAAATAAGATTTGAAAGGATTTGTAATGATATCGCATTAATTTCTCTACAGGTCACAAATTTTATGGGTGCTAAATAATATATTATTTTATGTTGAGTCCTCTATCCTTCGTATATGTTGAACTCTCTATATATTGGTTGAAGTATGTTTTGGTAAGCACTCTTTTAGGAGTCCATCTTTGTAGAGCTGTAAGGTCTTAGAAGGTGATGTTTTTCATGGAGTAGTAGCTCCAAGAGTTGGAAGAATCAATGTAATGCAAGTATGGTTGAATGAGTAGCAACTCAAAAGTTATGATAGCTGTAAAAAGTTTATGATGGTGTCTGTCTATTTAGGGAGTCAAAAGTTGTAACAACAGTATATTAATGTCTATGAAAGAGTCAAAGCTCAAATTGTTTCATTTTGATCAATATAAAAATTTTGTTCTATTTTTTTTGCTCCCCTTTTCAAATCCATTAGATTTTAGATTCTACAATTCTTGAGAAACTATCCAAATAAAGTAGGAGGTAGAGAAACAAGCTACAATTTTTCAAAGAATAATTTCATTCAAAGGAAGAGAACTAGAGATCGTGAGAGGAGTTGCAACTGATAAGGAAAATCGTTGAAGAATTATTTGCAAACCTATCCATCAATCAAACATGGTGTCGAAACAATCCATCATAGGAAAGGAAGTTTTTGTCAGTTAAAAAGGATCAATGTTTTTTTTCATAAGTCAAACATAGCCAAGGAAATGCCACAAATCTTAGTTCAAGAATCGCTAAAAGGAGATGCCAATCACATATGACATAGATATCGATGTAGAAGTCAACTGGAGAATTGTTGTTTGAAGAAAAAAGAGTCATTTTATTGTAGGAGATTTGATGGTATATATCTAACCACCATGCATAAATGAGACTATTGTTTTATTTTTGCACACATTAACTAGAAAATGGAAGTTGCCGAAGGAAAGGCCTGAGAGACACCAGTCAAAGCTAGAAGATGTTGTTTGCAAGGAATTGCCATTACAAGCCGAGAGATCCAGATTTTCTTTGAGCCAAAAAAGTTCATTAAGGAGATTGTGGGATAAGGAATAGTTTATCAATTGCCCAAGTCTGTATCACCGTAAACATGTGAGGATCTGTCACAACATAAAGGTTTGTAGCTTCCAAAGAAAAGAATCGAGTGTTTAAAGGATCATATTTTATCCTTTGCAGTGGTCTTTGAATTTTTGAAGGCATACAAGCTGTGTAAAGAAGATCATAGGGAAAATTTTAGAGTGCTAGAAAAGGAGATCATTGTTGTCAAAGAGCCATTGTCAATGCAAAGGAAATGAAACTGTATGCATATTTTTAACAGCCTAGTCAATGCCAAAGAAAAGAGGAAAATAAATTGAAATGTAAGATAGTGTTGCAAAATTGAGAAGAAAATTCATAGTCCAAAAGGAGCCGCACCTTGTAGGAAGTCGTAGCCATCAATAGGAAGTTCGAACAAGCTAACAAGGATACAATGTAGTTTCCAAGGTAGAGGAGTAGTTGCCAAGAAGTTTGAATCCATTGAAGTGGATAAAAGGTCGTAGCCCAAAGAAAAGAAGGTGCAACTGAATAAGGGATTTGTAGATCGAAGCCGGAAGAACATCACCATCAAGAGAAAGGAGAAGTTCATGGTTCAAAGAGATTAGATCACGGAAACAAAAAAAAGATACAACCGTAGCTGTTGCATGATCAAGTTACCGAAGTGATAGGAAATCGTGAAAGGAAGAGTGAATGAACGTGACGTTGTTAAAAGACCGTCGCAACAGTTGGAGAGAGTTGAAAGGAATAAGATCCAAAGATCTTTGAAGGTATCATCCAAGAAAAAATTGAGAGTCTGTAGACTTCATATGTGGTAGAAATTAAGGGGGAGTGTTGGAGTAGTAGTTTTTCCCATCCCAATGTAATGATCACAATATTAAATGAGAGACATAATGTAACGTTCTACAATAATGTCAAGATAAGGATGAAAGATGAAAAACAATAAATATTGTCCAAGGAGGCCTATGATCCAGTATTATCTAGAAATATCCTAGTAATGATCAAAGTCCTTTATATATAAGGAAGTTGTAATTGATTTGAATCAGACAATAGAATTTGTGTGTAGTAGCACATTCAGAGTTATATATTGTCTCATGTGCCAACCTACAATATCTCTTTGTATAAATCCATCTTCAATTCATAAAATAACATGTCAAGCATTTACCTTTTAATCTATTATCAAAACGTAAATTGTTTCTATGCTTGTGACCTATGACAATGAGTTCAAATGGCCAGATATTCATGGTTGAGTATGTCATGATATTCTACTTGCATCATCAAAAACATGGGCATGATTATCGTTGTGCCTTTTGCACAATGTTTGCAATGAAATTCTAGCAAAGGTGATTGACTATTGTGAGTATCATGTGCATGCCTACACCAGCCAAGCCTGCATCGCTCCTATACTTGGGAGTATGAATATTGTTTGCAACATGATAAATTTTCTTTATAGAGAAGGCATCTTTGAATTCGAATGATGTATGTGTAGAGGCATTTTCAAGGTGAAGCGACTTTTGAAGGCATGCATGGGAGAATACTAAAAATATTTTGTGTTATCTTAGATGGTCATGAGCCTTATCTGACGTGTTGTAACTTGTGCATTTCAAGAAGATTAGTTGTCATTGTGTTGAGAAGATCACTTAACTCGATAATGAGCAATAAAGAAGTAAAGTTCCATCATCCAACTTGTAAAGTTGTTGAATGTGAGGAGAGGAAGCATAGCAATTACAGATACAGAGATAGAGTGTGAATTTTCCTAGTGTTGGATGCTTTGTACAGTTAAGGTGTGCTCTATCAAACAATTGGCACTATCATATTTGAAACACTATTATTATAAGGTTAATTTGGTCACAATGTTTCTTTTCTGACCTTTTTTTTGAGATGGAGATCTTTTAGACAAATATTTTGGATTTCATACTTGGAATGAATAAAAATTTATAAGGAATAGTAAATTTGAAGGAAAAACCACCTACAGATGCAAATAAGTTATTGGATTGGAAAAATAGAGATGATATAGCCAAGGCTATTATTGGTCTTGCTCCTTCCAACTCTTAATTACATCATATAGATTTAGAAAAATCATAGAAAAAATTTGGGATAATCTAAATAAATTGTTTGGAGTGAAAGGAGTTAATGTAAAGTTTTCCCTAAAACTTCAACTATTCAGATTCAAAAAGGAAGATAGAATCACTATGTCAAATCACATTAGTAATTTGAGGTCTCTCATTAGGAAAATAGCAAAATTCAAGGCTCTAGTAGATGATGACGATTTTAAATCTATTATGTTAAACAATTTACTTTCAAAATACTACAATGTAATTATTTTTACACAATCAAATAACTTCTCAAACCTTAGAAAATAAGTATTTTATCCTTTTTAGCAAAATAAAAGAAAATGAATGCAAAAGATACAAAATCTGATTCTCAATAGGACAATGCATTATCTTCATGAAGCAATAATAAAAATTCAAGTACAAACTATAGACACCTGAATTTGAACACCCCCATATGGTCAAATACATCCCTTTATATTCCTCTATCCCACATCCTTCATGCACATTAATTAAATAATTTATTATTTGATTAATATTGCCCTTATTCTAATATCCCTAGGGTATTTAATAAATAAATTAAGTACCTTATCCCCTTTTCCTCTCTAAATTAAATAAATACCCCAATTTATTTAATTTAGTCCTTTTGCCTTTATGAATTTAAATCAATTCTTAAATTCAATTTTTCTCTCTTTTTGACACATCATCCATAATCTCCTGCTTGCATCTAATTCTTCATTAACCCACCTAATCCCATGTTTGCACAACCTTAATCACATGATTAGGTCAACCTAATCCCCATGTCATTTATGGCATATCCCTAAGTCAACCTTATTAAATACTTTCTCCTTTTGGAGAAGGAAACCCCTTCCCCATGTGAATTTCAATTCACATTCAATCCCGCAATGCATTTCAAAGAATTTTAAATTCTTTCTCTCGTCCCCATGTAGATATTTGAGGAATTTTGAATTCCTCACATGTCCTATCACCCATATGTGGACAAGGACCTCCTTTATGAGATCTTGTCCAAATCCCAAGGTATTGTGTAGTACCCCTACATCATCTCCTCCTTTCCATCTCACCCACCACATGTCAAGATGTGAAGGCTTGTGAGTTCTCAACTCACCCTAGCCCTTGATCTTGTCCATCTTGGATCAATCTGGGCTCTTCATTGTTTAGAGAGAAAAAATTGCAAAATTTTCCCTCATTTGGATCCATCACTTTTGCATCCATTCTAGCAATCACTCAAGGATCCAAGCACTCAAAACATTCATCCACCATTGTTGCAGCACCTTAGAGCTCACATCTTGTATCCATTCAACTACCTACAATCTCCATTGCATTCACCATCTCATCACCATCATTTAGAGCTAAGTTTTATGCTATTTTTCCAATAAAGGAGCACACATTCAAGCAATCAAAGGGCCAAGAAAAGTCATCAATTCGAACAAGGTAAAAAAGTTTCATTTTATTGTGTTTTGTTTGAATTCATCTTAGGCCTAATCTTGAGTGTTTTTTGGTGTTTTTCCTTCATTGCATTAGTTTGGTTCTTGCACATTAGGGTAGGAAAATTCACTCGCACACATTTTTGGCACGCCCGATGGGACCCATGTCACGGGTCATTTTCACTGTTTCCTTATTGTTTCACATTTTGCAGGTTCAGATTTTACATGCAAGGGAAAATCTGCCCTGAGGGGCGAACTCACTAGTTACAGAGGAAAACACAACCACAACCTTCTGTGAAAAGGGGCGGATTTGAGACAAAAGGAAAAATTGCTTGGTACAGAGGCAGATACATGGAGGGTCTCTAGGGACGGGCCAATTGATGATTACAGAGGTGAAATTAAGTCATTTATAGAGGCTACTAAGACTTTTCCCATCCACTTGAACATGAAACAGTGACCTCACCCATCCCTCCAAACAGGCGATCCCGATCTTCAAACTTGGACAAATCCATCCTACACAAAGGAAAACCTGAGGTATTCCAGAAACCTTAATTTTTTTATTTAAGTTTCAATTTGGTTTTGGTTTTGAACACTAATCAGCTAACTTGTTTGTCTATGAATGTGTGATTTTACTAATATTTGCACAATAAATCATTTTTCCAGGACTGGTGGTAGAAACTATTAGCATATCTTCTACAGGACGATCGGTCAAAGACCCCATTAGTTAGCTCTATCTGTTATTTTTCCCACTAATCTAGGAACACATAGATTAATTAAAGGGTTAGTTAATATTGTTTGTTGTGCTTGGGAGAAAATTGTTGACGTATCCACTCCCCTTGCACCTTTCAGTGATCCTGGGTGACAAGAAATCACAACTTGTTCTAGTCCAGTCCAATCTACCCAAGAAGTGCTAGTGCATCTAAGCTCTCCCCTTGCGCTATGTGTGAGCCTGGGGACCAACCGAAGTGTCTAGTATTTCCTTCCTTTAGCAGGACTTTCCTAGGATTTCATCACCTGAGGGACGATTCCAACCACATGTTATTGGCGAGGTATATAAAGGGGGGAGAACTAAAGTTGTACCCCAATCTAGTCACGTCATGTCTAGCAAAGCATCGAAAGTAGGGTGATACTTGGATAAGATGTGTAGGCTTGGCTCAAGTTTCTATTACCTCACTGGGGCTCCCAATCCACACTTGTGATGGGATGGTGTTCACAAGTGTGCCTCACATACCTAGAATATATCGAGGACACATGAGATAGCCTGTATAACCTAGATACAGACTCGTGTTTTAGTCGTGGCTTGGTGTAGTGCAAGGGATGTGCATCATACCCCAAATTTACTCACCTTGTACTCCCTTTGGTTGAGATAGAAATCCTTGTGGTGGACTATGATAGTTTCTAAGAGAGAGTGTGAAGGTGAGCTCGTGGCATCTGTTGATGACCCTGTGCCATTGGATTGCTATCTATCCACCTTCGCAAGAAAGGCTGATCCAAAGAACCACCTTGGTATCATGGAGTATTAACTTTGGGTTGTCCGCCCAAGGTGGTGGGCCTACATCAAGTTTGTAACCCTTCATACTAATTTTAGGATTGTGTTGCCTGGCGTGTCTTCTTTGTGCAATACCAGTGCTTATTATCAGTTCAAGTCAGTCCAACCATTTTGTATGTTGTTTGTCATGTTTTCTATCCTTTTCCACAGTCTACCCCTACCCTCAATGGTGAATTTGCATTATGGATAGGCGATCCTGCCCTCCAAAGGGGTGATTTCGTGTCTGAGTCCAGTCTAGGTCAACCTTTAGGTAAGTTTGTCCTTGTCAGGGGTGAATTTTCCTATGGGTCCCATCCTTAGGTGACCCTGTGTCCACCTATTCCTCGAATAGGCGAGTCTTCCAAGCCCTTAGGTGAGTCTACATCTAGTCCATATCCTTTGAGTTTGCTTTTTCCCCTAGAATAGGCAATCTTGTCTATTTTGGGGGCGAACCTGCTATCCACAAGGGTAATCTCGCGTCTTGTCCAAGTCTTCCCCATCTATACACTCCTTAGAATAGGAAAATATATTGTTTGTAGGTGAAAATTTGTGTTCGCCCGTATTCTCCTCGTCTGCATATTTTAAGGCATAGGCGAATGCGCTTGTCCTATAGGTGATCCCGTTTTAGGCATCTTTGTTCCCCGTCCATGTCATTCAAGACATAGGTGATCCTAATTCTTAGTAGAGGTGAACTTGTAATCCCCAATAGGTGATTTTGATTATGTTCGTACATCTAAAGAAATAAGCAAGTTTGTCATCCCCATAAGGCATTTTTGTGAATCATG
Source organism: Sequoia sempervirens (assembly GCA_007258455.2). Classification (NCBI taxonomy): domain Eukaryota; kingdom Viridiplantae; phylum Streptophyta; class Pinopsida; order Cupressales; family Cupressaceae; genus Sequoia; species Sequoia sempervirens. The sequence goes on from VDFB02324175.1 coordinate 231,407, forward strand.
TCTTCCTATTCCCCTTTGGTGTTATGAGGATTTAGGAGATCCTATGGTTTATAGAGGTGATCCAGTCAGATGTATAGGCAATCCCGTTCTTAGATAGGTGAATTTGTGTCTTAAGTTCACCCATTTATTTTGGCTCCTAAGATATAGGCAAATTTGAGTCTTGGATATAGGCAAGGTTTCTCAACAGAGAGAAAAATCCGTTCACCTTGGATAGGTGAAGTTGTCACCTTGAGAGGAAAATTTTAGCTACACAGAGGTGTATGCGCTGCCCATAAAAATTCTAGAGTTAATCCTTTGGGCCACCAAAAGCTTGTTGTTTTTCGAGCCGTTGCTGTGATTGAAATAATTTTATCACCATCCGTCTGCCTGTAATCATCACTTTAGTCCATCTACATTTTCCAAAAGTCATCATTCTATCAATCATATCATATAGGTGCATCTTAGAACATCCCTATATTGCATATTCATTATCAATTCATCAATCCCAATCCCCTAGACTTCATTTCAGAGGTTTTTATCCAAGTTGGCTTAGGTGCCTAATCCCGATCATCATCCTTCACACTTACTTAGGATTATTATCCATCCCAAGTCAGTAATCATCCATGGCCAAATAAATATACTTCCATCTTGAGGAAGATTCAGTGCCATAATTATCCTTTTTTTCATCTAATCTGATCATCAACATCTTGTGTCATCTAGTTAAACCTTTGAACTTGGTTTAGAGTCAGCCTCACCAATCCAATCCAACCAATCATCTAATCTTATCAATCATTTCATCCCTCCAATCAACTTAATCGAATCCAATCCGTCATCTAATCCAATCAATCCTTTAGTTATCATTTAGGCCATTCACTTAAGTGTATCCTAGAGCATAGCATCATCTTAGTTCATCTGGTAGCTTTGCATTTTCATGGCCATTACCACTTGATCGTAAGCAAAGAAACTCATGGAAAAACAACAGGCTCAAGGTACCCAACCTCACATTCCTCATGATCCCACCAACGGTGGCTCATCGCAATCCAATACTAAAATCCACACTACATCTCCTCTTGCTGACGAGAGTATGGTCAACCAACCTAAGGTCACAGTAGACAAATATCTTAACAATCTCGTCAATGTCCAAATGATAGATCGTCTCATCAATGAGCATGGGGATAAGATTCTTGCCACATTTCTCCTCAAGGGTGTCAAGCCACCATCGGGGTTTGACTTATCCAAGTATGTCAATATCACACCTCCTACACCCCCGTTGTCGCAAGACTCTCAAAATTCAAAAATTAATCTAGGAAATTCATACATGCCCGAGGGTCCACAACAAGAAGGTTGGTATCAACCTAGTTTTGGAAATGTAGTGCTTTATCAAGTCATACCACCTCCTCAGGTTCCAATTTTGGTTATGGGAACACCTAATCCAAACATTCTTCAAGGTCTCAATCCTAATCATCCTTTTTCTTTTGGTATGCCACAAGGTCTCCCCAATCCGCCAAGCATGAATATCCCGCAAAGCTTAACTCTCATACCATCTGTACCACCTCTTCTGCCTAACCAATTAGGTCAACCAATAGTGAATACCGAGGAAAATCCTTTTGTTGCACCACCTCCACCTCTTGGATCTACACCCGCACCCAGTTTACCACTACCTCCATTCACATCTCAACAACCGCCTCAAGGAAATATCCCATCCTTGCATCAGCCTCAGGGTAACCCACAATAGGCAATGCCATCGCAACCGCCTCATTAGCAGATATCACAACAGCCTCCATATCAACCTCTACAGCATCCTACCATCCCATCTCAACCCCCACAACATACCTCAATTCCTTCACAACCCCCACATCAAGCACAGATTACGTCACAACCTCAACAACAACCTCCACACTAGCTGCAAGGTGTTCCATCACAAACCCCTCAATAAACGCAGGTGACTACTCACCAACCAACATCATCTTATCAGTTTCCTCCTCACCAACCACAAGTCCCTCAACAACCTCAAATTCCATCTCAGCCTCTTTATCAACAACCACTGTCTTATGAATAGCCACCTCAACATACCTAAGTCCCAACACAAACACATCAATCCTTGCAACAAATGCTAGGACCCCTTGCTACTCAATACCTATATCATCCATAAAGCATGTATACCACATACACTACCCTATCCAATCCTTATCACAATCCTTAACAATCCCAGCAACAACCATCTTACACAAATCCCCAACAGTCGCAACACAATCCTTATTACCATCCATCCAATCCGCAACAGCCTCTGTATGCTCCCCAACAACCAACTGTTGCTTATAATTACTATTCCAATCCATATTACTCCTAGCAGCAACCATTGTATCAGTAGAGTACCTCCACCTCCTATTACCAAGCACCTCCTTCATATCAGTAGGGTGCCTCTACTTCGTAATATTAGGCCCCGTCGTCCTATCAGTAATCTTACACCAATCCACAATCCCATATCCCAATCAACATTAGCAAACCTCCTCATATCAGCCTCCTCCATCATAAGAACAAACCATCTCAACCCCGCCCACATCATATCAACAATATGCTTCATATAGTAAAATCCAATCCGACCAATCCTTCTTCATCTGTACCTATTAATAAGGAGTTGGAAGAGATAAAAGCCTCGTTAAAAGACTTACAAGCAAGGACGTCTAAAAATTCTTTCAAATTTGAAGAGATTTTCCCCTATCCATTTGATCCCTCAATTTAACTTGTTCCCTTTCCTAAGCATTTTGAAATGCCAAAGTTTGAAAAATACAAAGGGACCAAGGACCCAAAAAACCATCTCCAGGAATTCTACACACATTGTCAAGAAGTCTTGCACAATGACAATGATCTCTTGCAGTTATTCCCTAGGAGCCTAACGGGGGTAGCTCTAGATTGGTTTATGGGCCTTCCAAAGGGGTCAATCTCTTATTTTGAGGATATTTCAAAGAAGTTTGTTACACACTTTTCCTTCAATTTGGAGAAGGATATTGATACCTTGGATCTTCAGAAAGAAAAACAATGTGAGGGAGAAACCTTTGCAAGCTACCTTCAAAGGTGGCGCACCTTGGCTAGTTGATTTAAGTCCCATCTTAGTGGGAAGGACATGGTGACCATTTTCATTGAAAATTCCCATCTAGATATGGCACATAATCTTAATCTTCATTATGTCACAACCTTTTCTAAATTCATAGAAAAGGGTACAATTATTGAGAGGGTACTCATTGCTAAGGGGCAAGTCAAAATTTATAATCCAGATAAGGACAAGTCATTTGGAGATAAGTCCCGCTACTGTAACAAAAACAAGAATGTTTTCAATGATGGTGTCATTGATACCAAGCATGTCCAAATAGCCAACACCTCACAAAGTTCACAATATGTCCCCAATCAATCATCAGTCTCTAATGTCATATCAGTACCATAGGGGGCACTACATCCTCTCCAACAGTCCAATCAACACAATCAAGGGAACAATAAACACTCATTCACTCCTTTGGGAGAATCTCTAAGTGTTATATTCAACAGGCTTCTTCAAGCAAGTTATCCAGTCACTTATCCTGTGAATAATCCTTTCGACGAGTCCAAACCAAAGCTCTCCTTGTATAGGGAAAATGAGTACTATGACTTTCACAAAATCAAAGGTCATTCCACTAACAACTTTCAGGGACTTAAAATGTATATCCAAGATCTTATAGATTGATGAGATATAGTAGTGGATGCCAATCAGGAAATGTCGTTCAATTCCCAACTGCAGATATATCAAAATGCTTTTCCCAAGCACAATCAGGGTGCTAGTACGTCCAATGCTAATCCTAGGTCAAGCAATAACAATAACCAAAATAACAGCATGAACAATGTCAACTATAAGAATGTACCCTATAACTATGATGGCATAGTTATGTGCATTAGCCAAGTAGAGACCCATGATTCGTGTTAAAGGTAAAGACCCGCAATGTGCTATTGCAAACTATTGCGCCCACATATCCATTCCTAGAGCTTCCATGTCATCCCAACCATCTCCTGTAAGCTCTCAATATAATATTTTTTATCATCTTGAAAAGACTCCCGCTCAAATATCCATCTTGGATTTGCTTAAGTCTTCCCCCGTCCATTAGGAAATCCTCACCAAAGCTCTTTAGGATACCCACGTGCCTAATGATATAGATCCTACTCAATTTCAATCCTTGGTAGGACATTTTTCATCCACATATCAGCTACGCTTTAGTCAAAACAATATTCCTTCCATCAATTCAAACCATAATCACATCCTTCATATTGAGGTCCTTGTAGCCTGTCATAAAGTAGAAAGGGTCCTAGTAGATAATGGCTCTTCCCTCAACCTCTGCACAATGAAGTTCATAAAGCAGGTAGGGTATACCCATGCTAACTTAAATAATCAGGTCATCACCATCAAATCTTATGACAACGTAGAACGAGACTCTGAAGGAATCATTTGTCTTCCTATTTAGGTTGGCCCTGTTGTGCACTATACCATTTTCCACGTCCTTGATTTGGACCTTCCATACAATCTCGTCCTTGGCCGTCAATGGATTCATGCCATGCAGGTCATTCCGTCCACTTACCACCAATTCCTGAAATTCCCATTCAATGGGACGGAAGTAACCATACATCTTGATCCACAACCCTTTGAATATTGTCGTGCCTTAGAAGCCTCCTTCCCTCACTCTCACTATTGTCCAGGAGTTGAAGTGGGGGAACCTCAAGCATCATCTTCCAATCCATTGTCCACCACATCATCCATTCTATCCTCCACATCTGAATCCACAATCACCAAAGTCCAGATCATAGATAAAGGTTTTGGTGAGTACGAGATCCGCACGGCTCTAAATGTGGCAACCATGCCACCATCTCCTCGTACCTATGGCCAACCTTCTCAGTCCACCAAAAGAAGAAGAAAAGACAATAACACTCAATTCTAAGAATGTGGGGTCTAGCACTTTCTAATCTCCTGGAACATGAAAAGATCAACCAGATGATGATATCAGTCAGTGGATATACAGAGAAGAGCCCAATCCTTCGCCCCCTCTTATTAAGTATTTCCAAGAGACTTATCCTCGTGCATCCAAGTTAGCTGAAAAATACAATTATCAAGGGGGATGCCTTGGTGTAGAAGAACAAGGAAGATTGTATCTTGTTGAAATACCTGTGTGACCTAGACATGTTGGCTTAGGCTATGATACAAAGAAAAAGGGTCATGTACCATCGACTAGTACTTCCAATAACGTCAATACAGACAATGATTTCCTTGAGGACATATCGGAGGAAGAGGCCATCATACTTGCATATGATGACGTTGATCTCCCTTCCCTATTTGACTGCCTATTTGTCTTTACCATTAGCTTTTCCCTTCACCATCCCGACCTCATTGATTGGAACTTACGAGGTAGTGTACCCATTGATACCTTTCCTTTAGTGGACACTTACGTGCATCTCATTGGATTGGGGGAAGATGAACACCCTAACCGCAAAAGTAAGAATAAACAAAACAAAAAGGGTCATCTAGTGAAAACCTCTTTGAGGCACTTCCTAACTCATCAAAATTCAAAATAAAGGGTGTATCTGACAGTGAAAACCTCGATGAGGTGCTAGAGGATGGGTATTTTCATCTTCCCCTTGTTGGAACTCAAATGTCTAAATGGTCTTCCATTTTGACCGAAGAGACCCAAGAAGTCAATTTGGGAATAGAAGAAGACCCTAAGATCACTTACGTAGCCAAATAATTGTTAGAGGAAGAGCATTCCATCATCGTCAACCTATTAAAAGAAGGAATCATCAACTTTGCATGGACCTATTCAGACATGTAAGGATTAGATCCCACCTTGGTGGTACACCATTTGGAGGTTCATCTAGATGCCAAACCTGTTAAACAAAAACTAAGAAAGATACATCCCCAAATAGATTTTCTCATTAAAAAGGAATTTGAGAAAATATTGGAAGCTAGGTTCATAAGACCTATTGACTATTCTGACTGGATATCCAACATAGTGTCTGTCGCCAAACCAAAATGAAATATCAAAATCTACACAAATTTTTGGGATCTCAATAAAGCTTGTCCTAAGGATGATTTCTCGCTTCCAAACATTGACATGTTGGTCGACCTCACAACAAGGCATGAGATGTTATCTCTTATGGATGGTTTATCCAAATACAATCAGATCATAATTGCACCACAAGATCAACATAAAACTGCCTTCACCACCCCTTGGGGCACCTTCTGCTATAATGTCATACCCTTTGGACTCAAAAATGTGGGGGCAACCTATTAGCATTCTATGAATATTATCTTCCATGACCTCATTCATATCATAATGGAAGATTATGTCGATGACTTATTCAGGAAGTCCAAGACCAGAGAAGAGCACTCTATGATCTTGAAGAAAATATTTGAGCGGTTAGAGCACTACAAGCTGCGTCTAAATCCAAAAAAGTGTGTGTTCAGAGTGACATCTGGAAAGCTATTGGGTTTCATCGTCTCCAAAAGGGGTATTGAGGTAGTTCCAACAAAGGTCAAGGAAATAATGGAAATTCCCCCACCGCGTAATCTCAAACAATTAAGAAGCCTTCAAGGGAAGCTACAGTCAATTAGGCGGTTCATAGCTCAACTAGTTGACAAGTGTCAATCATTCACACATCTCCTACGCAGAGACACCACCTTCAAGTGGGATCTGGAATGTCAACAAGGCTTCAACAAAATTAAGGAGTACTTGGCTCATCCACCCATCCTCATGCCTCCCATTCTAGGCAAACCACTTTTATTGTACATCTCAGCTACATCGGTTGCACTTGGGGCATTATTAGCTCAACATGATGAGTCCTCTAAAGAGCATGTAGTCTATTACATCAGTCGAACATTGGTGGGCTATAAAATCAATTATTCCCTAATGGAAAAGGCTTTCCTAGCGGTGGTCTTCAGTTCACAAAAGCTTTGTCATTACATGCTCAGTCATTCCATCAAGCTAATATCAAAATTTGATCCACTTAAGTATTTGTTATCCAAGACTTCTTTAACTGGACGCATGGCTAAATGGGTCATGTTCTTAAGAGAATTTGACATAGATTACATGGATCATAAGGCAATCAAAGGAAAATTTATAGCAGATCATTTGGCCGATGCTCCTATGGTAGATGCATATTCGTTAGTAGCCAAATTTCCTAATGAAGTTACAAACATAGAAGTAGATACATGGACACTCTACTTCGATGGGTCATATACACATAATGGAGCTAGTGCAGGTGTCTTATTCATCACCCCATAAGGTGAATACATCCCAAAGTCATTCAGATTAGCATTTCCATGCACCAACAATATAGTGGAGTATGAAGCTCTTATCACTGGCCTTAGGATCACCATCCAATGAAACATCACCCATCTATGAGTCTTTGGAAATTCCCAACTAATTATCAAGCAGCTCAACGAAGAGTTTCAGACAAAGGATGATAATTTTTTACCCTATAAATGCATGGTGGATGACTTCAAGAAGTATTTCACATTCATCTAATTTGAGTAGATTATTAGGGTCCAAAATAGGGTAGCAGATGCAATGGCTACAATTGGTTCCCTCATTGATATGGCCAAAGACCGAATGGACTATGAGTTCCTCATTGAACAACTTTTAATCCCAGCATATGATGTCCCTAATAGTGATATGGTTTACGATATCATAGATCCTAAATCACCCTGGTACCATGACATTTACATCTACCTTTGTTACAACATCCTACCACCTGACGTTACTCAAAATCAACGCAAATCCTTTATCCAATGTACTTCCCGCTATACCATCATAGGAGATACACTTTATCATCGTGGGTCTGATGGCACTCTACTTAGGTATCTGAATGAATCAGAAGCCTGTACTGCATTAAATAATGTACATAGTGGTGTTTGTGCGGCCCATTCTAATGGCATGGCCTTAGCAAAAAGGATTCTCAGAGATGGTTATTATTGGCCTACCATGGAGCATGACTCTTGTGAGTTCATGAAGAAATTCCTACCTTGTCAGCAACATGCAGATTTAATTCATGCTCATGCACAAGATTTTGCAGCCCATCATAGCCCCATGGCCTTTTTCTCAATGGGGTTTTGACTTGATTGGCAAGATTTACCCTCCATCCTTCGACAACCATAATTTCATCATCACAACCACTGAATATTTTACCAAGTGGGTGGAAGCCATTCCACTCTCCCAAATCATGGGTATTCAGATCTCTAAATTTATCCTTTTCCATATTCTTTACAAATACGAAATCCCTTCCACCATCATCACCGACAATAGAAAGCCCTTCAAAAATTAGTTTATCAAACACCTTTGTGATACATACCATATCCAACATCGTTTGTCTGCCCACTATTACCCTCAAGGTAATGGTCAAGTAGAGGCAACCAACAAGACCCTCATCAAAATCCTTATAAAGGTGGTTAATAACATTGGTCAAGATTGGAACCTCCATCTCCATCCTGCCCCTTGGGCATATCATACATCCATCCACACTCCCACTGGTGCCACTCCATACTCTCTTGTCTATGGTGTCGATGCAATCTTGTCGATAAAAGTTGACATTCCCTCACTCTGAATATCTCTACAGAACCTCATTAGTGATGAAGATACCCGGGTTGCACGCTTAAGTCAGCTTGAACTCTTGGATGAAAAGTGTATCAAGGCATACAATCATCTACAAGCATATCAACATTGTCTTAGAAGGAGCTACAACAAGAAATATTTTCCACACCAATTCAATGTTGGTGATCTAGTCCTCAAAGAAAATCACCGCACCCAACAAGATCAAGACAAGAAAGGAAAGTTTGAGGCAAACTGGTTGGGTCCTTATGTTGTCATAGCTAAATATGGTTCTAGGGAATATAGGCTTGCTACACCTAAAGGAGAGCCCTTAGAGGAGCCTATCAACATCATGCACCTGAAGAGGTTTTACACCTAAGTCAGATGGGTTATCCTATCCTCAAAAATACCAAAAAAAAGTAAAAAATCATCAAAAATACAAAAAAGTAAAAAAAATCTAAAAAATAGTAAAGAGAAATAATCCGTCCTATGGTGAAAACCACCCTTGGTGGCACCTTGGATAAGTAAGTTTGGTGAAAACCTAGCAACAGACACCATTCGTAGAGGGATTAATCATTATCTACCTCGCGTCCTAGTTACTTTATGCTTCCATCTATCCAATCCTCTACATATCCTATCATCATGTCCTATCAATCCAATCCTTTCATCCTCATTTTCTTATCTATCACTTGGTATATTTTGGTTGAGCATTGATTGATCCACCTTGGCTATCCACAATCCTGAGCTTTTATCCCAAATCTAAGCTTGTGTCATTTGTTTGTTAGTTTTGTTTTTCGGTCTCATGTCATCATTAGGTTTCATCTTGTCTTTTGTCCTTTTGTCAAACTACGTTGCCCCTACGCTTTCATGTAGGCAAGGTTGATCATTTGATCCACCCTTGTGGAATTTTTCTATCCTATCTTGGTCTTCCATCATGGTCTTCATTGTCCTCTTTCCGCTTTTATCCATGGTTAGTTGTCGGTATTTTATCGAACTACGAAGGATCTGCGCTTTCACATAGGCAAGGCTAATCTTTGATCAACCCCTGAGCCCCTAGGTCTTTAGGGTGTGTCTTGTTGTCATGTCATATCATCAAGTGTGTCCCTACCTAGCTAGTTCCTAACAAACAAAATTCGTTAGTATCTTGAGATCCAATCAGTTTCAGGTATCCTCTATCTTCGATCTTAACAGGATGTATCCTTCCTAACCAAACTACATCAATCCCATCCACCCTTTTGATCATGTGGCAAAGGAAATTCAAAGTTTATTGTGATATTTTTACGCTTTTGGATTTTGTTTATCATTTGAGCTTCCTATTATACCTTGTTCGGGTTGCCAAGATCCACCATAGCATGGGACGCTTTGACTAGAAAACATAGGGGCATATCTTGATCTTTTGTTTTTTTGTCTTCTTGGTCATCCCACGTAGTACCCACCAAGATCCTTGTGGTCCTGTGTTACACTGCGACATCCTTTGTGTCTATGGTTATCTCAATACCTAGCCTGACTAGAGCTCTTGTGGCTTTGGGGTGTTGGGATAGCCTCCTTGTTTGTTGTGTTTTTTTTATGCATTCGACACTCATCTTCCTTGGTTCCTCATACCCTAGTGTATTGTGTCTTATGCTATAGCAAAAATTAGTGCTCTCAAAATGGAAAAATAGCATTAGGATTTCATTCATATATCATCATGTTGCATTGCATTTACCCCCATCCATCCTTTCCCTAGCCTATGGTTAGTGATGTCGATTGTGCAAATGTTCATCTCTCATCTTCTCTTCTTCTCAAGATTCCAATGGTCTTTGATAGGTACAGTATCACACCCATCGCCACTCATCTTGATATGTGATACATTGTCACCCTCATCATTGTTCACTCATTTCATCTCATTGCATTATCTTTATCATCTTCATTTTAAGTTTTTTAGATTAATCTAGATTGGTTATTCTAATCATCTTAAGGTCATTTCATATCATTTCATCTCATTGCATTATCTTTATCATATCCATTCTTAAGTTGTTTATATTAATCTAGATTGGTTATTCTAAGCATCTTAAGGTCATATCATTTCATCTCATTGCATTATCTTTATCATATCCATTCTTAAGTTTTTTAGATTAATCTAGATTGGTTATTCTAAGCATCTTAAGTTCATTCCATTCCATTATCATCTCATTGCATTATCATTTTAGGTTGTTTAGAGTCATTATTCTAAACGTCTTAGTCCATATCATTGCATGCATTGCATTACATTACATTCGTCATATATTTCATTACACTCATTACATCCATCCATAACATTACTACATATGCATGCATCACATTTTCATCTATTACATTCCATTACATTTCCATATCACACTTACATCATAATAAATCATCCATCCCATAAAAAGAAATATGATTGTATAGTGTACACACATCCATCGTCACCTGCATCACAAATCATTAGCACCACATCTATATCCATAGCATATGAAATCATAAATCATTCATCCCATCCAACATCACAAAGTGTTAGACATAATGCATTTGATCCATATCATCTACATAAGCATAATCATGACTCATCATAGTCACATACATACATCATGATCATAATCATCCACATAAACATGAACATAAATAAACATCCATCACATAAAAATCACATAGTGTCGGCAATGTCTATCGCATATCATATAAATATGAAAATATATCATGTCCATAATGTCTATCATAATCCATAATAAATTCCATAAGATTCCATAACAAGTCCATCATAAAAACATTATAACAAGTCCATCATGTCTATCGAAACCCATCAAATAACATACATGTATAGAGCTCTTATCAAAATATAGAGACTGCATCTCCCAAATGAATAAAGAATAAACTAATCAATGAATGAAATAATCTCTAATCTATACTAAGGAGTCTATAGCCTCTATCCCTATCCACTACACATACACTCTGCACCTGTCAAAAAACTAGGATCCTATCCCCTCCTATCCTCTCTACCCTGAGCTACCTACATCTAATCTCTGTGGGGAGTCTACCCCTAAACCTCTGCCTCTGGGGCAAGTCTCATGGAAGTTTCTATATCCCCATGTGTGTGTTGATCTTGAGTGGGACTGTGCTGACATCTGGGCTATGTGTCTAACATATGGAGATACTCTCTGTGCTAGATCCAGGATGACCTAATTATAAGCAAACATATAGTAGCCTGCCTCTATCCTCGCATCTACTACCTCTACCGCCTGAGCACTCGCTAGGTCTCTCTCAATCTTGTACCTGTCTCGTAGTCCAGTGATGGATCTCCTCTCCTGCTCCCATGCATCCTAGGCCATCCTCATCTAGTCCACCTGTGTCTGCAGTCACAAAATCTCCTATACTGCTACCTCCCTCTCACCCTCCAGGGCCTGTACATGTGCCTCTGATACCTCTGCTCTCTCCAGCACTACCCCTGCATCCCCCATCATGACCTTGGCACACTCTACACTATCTCACAGCTCATCCTTCTCCCTCCTAAGCCCATCCAGTCCTTGCTGCATCTCTGCTATCTACCTCCTGAGGTCATCTCTCTTTGTATGGGCCTCATGTACCCTCAGCGAGGCCTCATCTACTAGGGTGTTTTAATCCTTGTCTCCCTCCATCTGCAACCTATCCACCCATATCTGCAACCTGTCTTTGTCTGCCTCTGACTTTCATAGTCAATGCTTTGTGATCCTCAGGCAAGCCAAGGCTCCTATCAGTAGTACCGTGGGATCCTCGGGTGACGGTAGAACATATGGCACTATCGCCAGGGAATGTATCTCTGAGGCATCCACCTCCATCGCCTCTCCCTCTCCTCTCACCTCCCCCTCTCCTCTGGTCTCCTCCATCTCAGCATCTCCATCACCCCCTCTCCTCTATGGACCTCCTCTCCTCCTCCTCCTCTACTGCATGGCTAACCTCCTCTCATCATCTTAACCATATCCTAGTGCTCCCATGATTGGTTATATTGTGGTGACCCAACCTAGCCTCCCCTCTACCCACCATGCTGAGTATCGCACAGTAGTGCCTGTGTCTGATGGCCCTCCCCTCCATGGGTACTGTGTCAGTGGGACCTGGTCCAACATCGCTCATGCATAATTTGCCATAATTGGCTCTCCCCGTAGTGTTGTCAGCTCCCTAGTAATCCTCTGAAACCTCTCCGGCCCTACAATAATATCCTATTGAATCCCAAACTATCGTGTGATCCTGTTCAGTTTGGGTAGCTCCACAATGAATGGATCTCATCCAATCAAGTAGCAAACTAAAAGGAAATAACCCCTATGCCTCCTGTCATCATCCCTCCACCCATGGAAGCATCATGCCAGGTATTGTCTCCATGTAATGTCCTCTAGCCTCAAACTATCCAGTCTCCTCCTCCATGTCTCCAACTCTCCCATTGCCTGGTAGTGCAATCTGAAACCATACTTCATCCCCCACCAGTATGCAACTAGTAGAATCTCATCCCTAACTCTAGCCACACTAATGTGCTCCCATGACCACACCTATAGTTGTGTCACATGGGTAACACTCGATGCTCATCTATAACACACAACATGCATATCCCTGTAAAGCTATGATAGCACGTACACTCCCCATGCAAACTCCCTGTCCCATCTCTCAATGATGTGTCTGACAACCTCAAGAATCTTGAGGCTGCAAAAGTGTCCACTCCTATTTGGCAACAAGATCCCGCTAATCAATCCATAGAGGTACAATGGTAGGGCTAGTACATGTAACCCCAAGCATGCATCCATATCTAGCTCTCTTCCTTGAATTAGCAGCTCCACTGGTTTGAACACTGCCTGCAGACTCTCCTCCACTGGTCGAGTGCAGGCCCAGCTAAACAAGTGCCCTTGGATGGGCAACCATAAAATCCTCCATACGTCCTCCAGTTTCACTGTCATCTCCCTTGTCAGGAGATGGAAGGTCGATGTCTCTGAGCTCCATCTCTCCATCAGTGCTATCAAAAGTCCTTGGTGCACTTGGATGTTGGGATACCCAGACATATTCAACAGTCCTACCTGTGCTAGTGATCCATGGTCATGGGAATTCATTTCCTCTCATGTCGCCTCCAGTATAGCGGAATTCCTCTCCCACGTCCTCAATGACTCAAATTTTTGCATTCACATAGAACAATTTGTCATCTTTTCTCATATTCCATTTCTTTTATGTCATTTTCATCCTTGCCCTAGGTTTGGTGAATTCGCCTCTGTGTAAGGAAAATTCACCCTTTTCCTTTTCCCGGCGCATTCACCCCTATGTTTTCATCCCACAAATTTTCCTGTTTTCCTAAACAATTTGCATGTTTCTTGTCTAGGCACGAATCTACCCATTTTACCCTCAGAGGCGAAGTCGCCTTCGCCCCTGCGTATTTCCCCTCACGAGTGGTGAATTTTCCCTCACCTTTTTCCCCAATGGGCAGATTTGAATCTTCCTATTTTCCCTTTTGGCGAAATCGCTTTCACCTTTTCCTGGTTTAGGGGAATTCACATTTTCCTATCCCCAGCATATTCACCCATGTGTTGTGCAATCCTGCCCTTTTCTTCAGAGAGGTGATTTCAAAATCGCCCCTCCCCCAAGGCATTCGCCCCTACATAGCATGAACTCACCCCTTTCTTTGCCCAGCCTTATGGATGGGAAAATTTTCCTTCTGGACAAGAAAATTTTCCCATCTGTGGCATACCCACATTCCTAAATCTACCCAAACCCGAATTAAAATGTGCTTAAACCTTCAAATCAAATCACAAAGCGGGATTTTGAATCCTACCTAGCGAGCTACTGCTCGGTAGTAGTAAAACTAGCATAGCTCCTCTCCTTAGTGGATGAGCTCATTGTCCATGAATTCCTCGTCACCACTCGCATTAGCCATCCTCATCACTCTTTCTCTCTCTCTTGTCTAGTCAGCTGCCAAGTATGCAAAAGGAAAATAGTAAATTTTCAAATTTACTATTTATAATTTTTTCTTTTTGCACCTATTTAGCCTTTTTAAATTTTGGGTAATTTTTACCCTTTATTTAACCTTTTATTAATTCATTCACCCCTTTTCTTCTGCGGGCTACCATTTGCACCCCGCTTCTTCATTTTCCTTCGTTCAAAAGTCATTCTTCATGGTTTTTCACGCTCTATCACCTAGTACCCTCCATTTCTCCATATCAAGAAGTCACTCAAGGCCCCTTTTCTTCTCCATCTGCCCTCTCGAGGGGGAATACCCTACCATTTTCCTCCATTCTTCCATCTTATCCACTTCCATGTGACATCACATCATTCTCCTTCATTTTTTATGATTAGACAGCCTGCACAAATTTTCCTACACTCGGTTTTCCCCGCGACACTAGGGCATCGTCTAACATTCTTTTTCTTCTATCGAGTTATTTGTATTTCATTTTCCTTTGAAACACTGTTATTCTAATAGTATTTCAAAGAGGGGGAAAATGTAGACACTTGAATTTGACCACCCCCATATGTTCAAATTCATCCCTTTCTATTCCTTTGTCCTACATCCTTCATCCGCATTAATTAAATAATTTATTATTTGATTAATATTTTCCTTATTCTAATGTCCCTAAGGTATTTAATAAATCAATTAAATACCTTATCCCCTTTTCCTCTCTAAATTAAATAAATACCCCAATTTATTTAATTTAGTCATTTTTCCTTAATGAATTTAAATTAATTTTTAAATTCATTCTTTCTCTCTCCTTATCACATCCTCCATAATATCCCACTTGCATCTAATTCTTCATTAACCCGCCTAATCCCATGTTTTCACAACCTTAATCACATGATTAGGTCAACCTAATCCCCATGCCATTTATGGCATATCCCTAAGTCAACCTTATTAAATGCTTTCTCCTTTTGGAGAAGGCAACCCCTTCCCCATGTGAATTTTTAATTCACATTTAATCCCCCAATGCATTTCAAAGAATTTTAAATTATTTCCCTCATCCCCATGTGGATAATTTGGGAATTTTTAATTTCTCACATGTCCTATCACCCACATGCGGACAAGGACCTCCTTTATGAGGAGATCTTGTCCAAATCCCAAGGTATTATGTAGTACCTCCACATCATCTCTTCCTTGCCATCTCACCCACCACATGTCAAGATGTGAGGGCTTGTGAGTTCTCAACTCACCCTACCCCTTGATCTTGTCCATCTTCGTTCAATCTGGGCCCTTCATTGTTTAGAGGCATTTCCACTAAAAATGGTGGAATTTTCCCTCAATTGGATCCATCACTTTTGCATCCATTCTAGCAACCACTCAATGATCCAAGCACTCAATCCATTCATCCACCATTGTTGTAGCACCTATGAGCTCACATCTTGTATCCATTGAATTGTCCAAAATCTCCATTGCATTAACCATCTCATCACCATCATTTAGAGCTAAGTTTTATGATATTTTTTCAATAAAGGAGCACACATTCAAGCAATCAATGGGCCAACCAAAGTCATCAATTCAAACAAGGTAAAAAGTTCCATTTTCTTGTGTTTTGTTTGAATTCATCTCAGGCCTAATCTTGAGTGTTTGTTGGTGTTTTTCCTTCATTGAATTAGTTTGGTTCTTGCACATTAGGGTAGGAAAATTCACTCACACACACAAAGAAAGATAAAATTGAATGTTTTTACTATAAGAAAAAGGGTCACATAGCTTGGTCTTGTAGACTCGAGACAATAATGTTCTTAAAAGAAAAGTAAAAGATAAATAAAATGAAGTTAACTTAGCTTGTGTTGACGATGAGGATCCATCAAATGATGTTTTTTCTTGATGATTATTGTTTTGAATATACTAGGGATGGATACATACTTTGAGCCTTCACAATTAGAGGTTGGAGGCATTAGAGGAAGGAGGTTTTTCCATCATATCAAGTCAACTTCTCGCTTAGAGATGGTGCTTTGTATGAAAATCATATGTTAATTTTTCTCTCCTTTTTTATGTTGATGAAATTGAAGAACACATATATATTGTGAAATATACTTTTTTAAGATAGGTTGGATTTTGATCAACTCAATATGGATTCTTGTCCATATAGTTCAGGAGTATGTGGATCTGGGGAATTATACCCTTCTAAGGCTCATGAGACAACTTGATGGAGTAATAGATCATTTTCCAATAATTTAAGAGACCAGTGATTCAAGATTTTAGAGAGGTGGTAATCCGAGAACTTGAGAATTCATATTGGGAGCCACACCCTTCAAAGGCTTATGAGGTAGCTTGATAAAGTTCCACCTAATTTAGGATTTGTTTC
Organism: Sequoia sempervirens; assembly: GCA_007258455.2. NCBI lineage: Eukaryota > Viridiplantae > Streptophyta > Pinopsida > Cupressales > Cupressaceae > Sequoia > Sequoia sempervirens. The sequence continues at coordinate 248,244 of VDFB02324175.1, forward strand.
TTCAAAGAAAAATCTTCTCAAGAATGTGTATTTATTATGTATAATCAGCATATTTTGTTTTGGGGGTGTATTTGCAAGAACAATTTAATAAGGGGTGAATGTAAGCGTAGTTTATTACATTGTCTAATAAGTAAACAATCACACATCAATTATTCACATGTTATGAGTTACAGTCACTCCTCAACTATATACCTCCTTGTATAAATGCATCTTCAATTCATTGAATAATATGTCAAAAGTTTACCATTCACAATTAAGTGTGGATGGATTCATTGATCGTTGATCTACTGAGAAAAAATTGAGTTGTTGATAGACTAGGGTCAATCGTAAGTCAATACATGCACTTGGACTATTTTAGAACTTGGATTTAGAATTCTAAAAGCAATTGATGATTACTTAATTCCAAATTAAACCTCAATTCATAAAATCCTTGAAAGTATTAGTATTTGAAGTCTAAAATCATATTACCTATAGACAAGCCTTAATAAAAGGCTTCACATTCATGGAGATACCTAGACGAATTTATTGTAGAGTACAAACTTGAAGTTATATTTTGTTGCTATAACAAGGAGACTCATGCCCACTAAATGCCTTGGTTATACATGTGGTCATAAGAAATTTGGATCCAAGAGTTTGAGTAAATTAGGGTTGATAATAACTCATCCTCATAGAAAGCCTTGGGAGTATTCTTGACCATTGATCTATCAAATTCATCCTCAAAAATTGATCTAGTATAGTGAATCTCCATATGACATGTATCTATGGAAGGATATGAACTAAAATATAATCATTGATGAGGCTGAAATTAGTCTAAATGGAGTGTCACATAGCTAGTTTTCCTTGAAACTTATCTCATAAATAGATGAATTCCACCATTAATAGATGAATTGATTAGATTGGCTTTAGAAATTGCTACAAGCCATGTGGCTCATTGACACCATTGATAAAATGGATGCCTCATTACAATGTGGCCATGTGGAAAAGTTTGATTGATACTCTAGGTGGCCTTTGAGTAAGAAATTACACTTAAAGAAGAAAAATTATGAAATCTAACCCCTTGAATTTAGTTTTTATATCTAGGAATAGTTATAATAAAGATGTTTTCTTGTATTTTAATATCAATTTTGTTATAACAAGAAAGACTTGTTACTTACCAAAATCCTTGGAATTATTTTGTCCTAGTATGCTTGTGAGCATAAGGGATAGCTAAGTCCTGAAATGGTTCTATATTTTTGGAATAATGCAATAGGCACATAAGTTCCTATGAGGGGAGTGGAATTTAAATTTATTAAGGGATAAAGAGATTTATTATTGAATTCCTTTAAAAACTGAGATTACAAGGACTGTAAAAATTTATATTATGTTAGAAGTTAAAGTTTATAATACTTAGTGTAAGTGCCTACATAGAATATTTCAAGAGGCCTTATGGTGGTTTGTAATGCCTTAGAGATGTACTTAGTCAAAAAATACATTGATTTTAGTATGTAGGATCATTATATTAAGGCTTGTATTAAGGGATAGAGATATTTATTAGTAAATTCCTCTAAGAACCAAAATTGTAAGGTCTAGAAAATGATATATGATATGCTAGAAGCTCAAGTTTATAATGCTCAGTGTAAGTCCTTGCATACAATCTCACAAGAGGCCTTGAGGTGGCTTGCAATGTCTTAAAGACTTAAAAAGTTAGCTAAAAAATACTTTAATTTATTATGTAATATCATTACCTTAAGGGTTGTGCAAGCTTTTGAAAGGCTAAAATATCTATGTTCAGTTTCTACATTTGAAATTTACAATATCATGATGTTATTAGAAAAGCATATCCTTTGAAAATTGAACCTAATTATGTTTATATGGTCTTCTAGTTCAAGTATCATTGCCATTATTGTCTAATTAACTTGTAACAAAACTTACATGACTCTATAAACTTCTAGTAAACATTGATTGAGAGTAATGGTTTATAATAATAAGACAAAATTAGCTTAGAGTTAAAGATTAAATTAAGGCTCTAGTGTTGTGGCTAGCTAATAAGGGAATTATGAATTTAAAGAGATGAATTAGGAAGTAAATTATCTTAACATCGAAAAACTTGTATAGTTGCTAAAAGTAAATTGGGTCCTTTAAATGATCAAGCTTTGATATTAGTTACTTGCATAAATTTAAAAAATAAATATTCTAAGGAAATTATTGGAACACTCTCAAAAGGGAAAATCTTGATAATCCAAGGCTTAAACTATTGAGTTTTTGGATTTTCATAGGCCTAATGGCCTATATCTTGCTTGCACAATTTGGTCAGATCAAGTCACGGAGACTATTTCCTTAACAACTCTTAAAAATTCTCTATTTCCCTTTGTGAGAAGTAAATTCAACAAACCCATGTCTTCAGATGGGTGGTTCTTTTTATTTTGTGAAGTTTATTTTCTATTCAAGTTTGAAGCCAATAGTTAAGTATGGATGAATTCCTTGATAATTGATCTAATGAGAAAATTTTGAGTTGTTGATAGACTAGGGTCAATCATTATTCAACACATGCACTTGGAGCATTTGAGAACTAGGCTTTGGGATTATATAACCAATGTTCAATTACACAATTCCTAATTAAGCCTCACTTCATAGAATCCTTTAAATTATTAGTATCTAAACTCAAGATTCAATGTCCCTATAGGAAATCCTTAAGAAAAGGCCTCACATTCATGGGGATGTCAAGAAGCCTTTAATGTAGAGTACAAAATAGAAGTTAGATTGTGTTTCCATGACAAGGAGCCTCACACTGTCTAGATGCTTTGGGTATATATATATGGTCATAAGAAATTGAGACCCAAAAGTTTGAGTAAATAAGCGTTGATAATAACTCATAATTATAGAAAACCATAGGAGTATTCTCAAATTAATTGATCAAATTCATTCTCAATAGTTGATCTACTAGAGTGAATCTTCATCTAATCTATATCCACAATGACGACCAACAAATAATAACTGATGAGATTAAAATTAGTCTATATGGATCCTCACATTGTAACCTTTCCTTGAATTATTATAATTATAATTGTCAAAGACAATATTATAATTATAATTATTGTATTACAAATATTAGAGTATAAATACTGATAAATTAAATATTATAATAACAAATACCAAAAATATATATTTAAGATAAATCAATGCTAGAATGAAAATATATAATAATTAATAATTAATTTCGATAATACAAAACCAATATTGAATAGCCACCTATATAAAGGAACACATACCTACATGGCACCAACGTGGGAGGACAAAGCATTATCGTGTGAGAAAGAGGAAATTATCTTAGTCTAGGAAATCACAATATGGGGGACGATTCTTTACTTCTGAAGCACCGAGGTAACATTATTCTAACTTTAAAAGTTTTGAGAGGTAGCGACCAAATATCTATGCCGCCATATAATACCGATATCGGGATTTTTGAGGCTTGTCTTATTCATGACACTTTAGATTATCATTTCCCCCTCCTATTCGATAATAATCTAGTATTATAAGTTGTCGAGTTCGAATATCAATCACCATTTACTCTCATCCATTGCATGCCTTGTGATGCCCAAAATCATTTGTGCTTTGACAGGAACCTATCTCTTGCTTGAGGTGGAAATGAATGAAGACAACAAGGCAACGCTTATGCTCGAAGGGGTGCGATTAGACACATGAGGAAATGTAACTCCTCAGATCAAGCCTCCCCCAAAGATATATGAAGGAAATCAAAACTTGTCTAAGAGGATCATCTAGTAAGAAGTATAGAATGATAGGGCAGATAGAAAAGCAAGATACAGATTTGAAGGGGGTCGCAACAAATTGTAGAGAGAGAATCAATGTAAGCTAATTCTTAACATATTCCTTCAAGGAATTCACATCGCCCTGAAAGAACAAGTAGTTACCCTACAGGTAGCCTATCAAGGAGAAGAATTAATTAAAGAATTCTTGTTGGGTGGCAAGGGTACTGATACACAGCTTCACTGTTGTTACTGGACTGACAGAACAGAAAATAAACACAAAGAAAATGCACAAGTACGCATAGTGACAGCAAGATAAACAAACAAAATTTAACTTTGCATATATTTCTTGCTTTCTTCAAAATATAAAAACTCAGAGGATATTCTCTGATTTACATGACCAAAAATAAAACTAAACTAACTTGGACAGATGTCCAATACAAATGGTGCTACTCTCACACCGAAATACATAAACTGCTACAATCCTGTAACTGCAGTTGACAATGTGTTGCATCTGCTAAAACATTCCTTCTGTGCTGCTGCTGTCACTGGTTCTGTGCTGAACATTCTCCACTTCATCTGCTGCTACAGGGTCACCTTCCAATACAAAAAATATTCTAACTCCAACGGTTGCAAGGACATTATTTTTGTCTTACTTCAAAATGTTCATGATTATGACCGTTTGATTAAAAATTCAAACTCACCTAACTTCATTAATTGCTGCAGGTGTTTATTGGCTGTAACAGGCCCAAAAAATAAGCGCACAATTTGAATTTCAAATTTATCTACCAAAATAAATGTTGGGGGAATACGTTGGGTTGTTGCAAGTTGAAATTCTTTAGTTGATGTGGGGCTGAGTTGTCAAGTCTGCTGAATGCAGAATAATATTCCAACACTCCCCCTTAATCTGCAAGTTAGTTGTCACTTTGCAGTTTCTTTTCGGAGTTGATCTCCAAAGCTATCCATAATGCCAAGCCTATCTCTTAGGCATTCAAAACTATCCTTAGGCAATGCCTTGGTGAAGATGTCGGCGAGCTGCTGCTTGGATCTGCAATACTGAAGTTCTATCTCACCTTGTTCTACCAACTCCCTTATGAAATGATAACGAATCTCAATGTGTTTGCTTCGTCCTTGGAAAACCAATTTTTTTGTTAGCGCTATGGAGGACACATTGTCACAATGAATGAATGTGTTGTCAATTTTTTGTTGTTGTAAATCTGCTAGGATCCTCCTCAACCAAATAGCTTGACATGCTACTGCATTTGCCGCTATGTATTTTGCTTCTGCTATGCCGAGAGAGACAATCGGTTGTTTCTTTGAGGCCCATGAGATTGCACCTGATCCCATGTTGAAGACATAGCTAGATGTTCTCTTCCTATCATCCACATTTCCTGCCCAATCACTATCTGTGAAACCATCCAACTTGAACTCATTAGATGCTGAATACAAAATGCCATAACTGGTTGTTCCATTAACATACCTCAAAATCCTTTTTCCTACTTGCCAATGTGTATCCTTAGGTTCCTCCATGAACCTAGTTATCAAGCTTACTGCATACATTAAATCAGGCCTAGTTGATGTCAAGTACATCAAACTTCCAACCATTTTTTGTAGAGGGTTGGGTTCACTTCCTTACTGCTATCACTCCTACATAACTTCAGACCTATTGCTATTGGTGTGGGGGTAGGTTTGTTGTTATTCATTTTGAACCTCCTTAAAATTTTTTTGGCATAGTTAGATTGTGAAATGAAAATACCATGCATTGTTTGTTGAATTTCTATCCCAAGAAAATACTTCAACAAACCTAAATCTGTCATCTTAAATTCATTTTTCATCACCTCCTTAAAATCTACAATTTTGTTGTCATTGTTACTAGTAAAAATCAGATCATCTAGATACATAACAGTAATTAAAATATCACCTTCAGCTAATTTGATGTAGAGTGTGGGCTCACTGTTGCTCTTGCTAAATCCATTGCTCAACAAATAAGAATCTATTTTGTTGTACCACGTTGGAGCCTATACACTTTGTCCTCTTGTCCTGGGACTTCATAGCTAGGTGGTTGCTCCACGTACACTTCCTCCTTCAGCACTCCATTCAAGAAGGCTGACTTTACATCCATCTGTAGCATTTTCCACTGATGCTATGTTGCAACTGCTATCACTTTCCGCACTATTTGCAACCTTGCAACTGGTGCATATGTCTCATCATAATCAATACTAGGTTGTTGTTTGTACCCTTTGACCACAAGCCTTGCTTTGTGTCTTTCAATTTTCCCTTCAACTGTACACTTGGTCTTATAGACCCACTTCACTCTAATCACTTGCTTACCCTTGGGTAAATCAGTCAACTCCCATGTTTGATTCCTCTCTATAGCATCCAACTCTTCATCCATGGCCTTACACCATTTCTCTTCTTTTACTGCTTCCTCAAAGTGTGTTGGATCACTATAGGAGAATAATGCAAAATCCAAGTTCTCATCAAAATCAGCATGCAATGTGTTGTCATAGATCTCCCTCGCACTTTGTCTTTCTTGGCATCAATGATGCGAGTGTGGGATCTGAGTTTTCGTTTGAGTTGTTGCTACTTTGACCTCTGGAGCTACTGTACTGCTAGTTGTTGGAGCTACTGCTCTGCTGAATTCTGGAGCTGCTAGTCTGTTGTCTTTGTTCAGTGTTGTTAGACTGCTATCTCTGTTGAACACTTGCAAAATTATTGTTTTGTTGTAGATCACCGGAGCTTCTATTTTCCAATGCTCTACGGTGGTTTCTTGCGGAGATACTGCTCTCATGAGCTCCCCCTATGTTGCTATCATCTGCAACTTCTTCATCATCAATGAGTATTGTAACTGAAATACCTGTGGTGTCATCCACCATTCTATCCCATGCTTCATTTTCAATAAATATAACATCCCTACTAATTACAACCTTTTTGGTGATGGAATTGTACAATTTTTAGGCCTTTCACTCCTCACTATAGCCTATGAAGATACACTTTTCTCCTTTTTCATCAAATTTTTGCCTCTTTTCTTTTGGCATGAGTGCATATGCCACACACCCAAATATCCTTAAGTGTTCAACACTCCATTTGTTGTTTGTCCACGCCTCTTGTGGAATCCTATCACGGACAGCCTTTGTGGGGCACCTATTCAATATATATACTGTTGTTGCTACAACTTCTCCCCAAAATATGTGTGACAACCCTTTTGCTTTCAACATACTTTCCACCATATCTTGATGGTCCTATTCTTCCTTTCTGCCACTCCATTTTGCTATGGGGTATACCTTGTTATAAATTGTTTGTGAATGTCCTCATTCCTACAAAAATTTAGGAATTCATTGAAGATATACTCTCCCCTTCTATTTGTTCTAAGGGCTTTGATATAATGACCACTCTTCTTCTCAACTGTTGCCTTAAACCATTTAAACTTCTCAAAGGCTTCCGATTTGTTTTTCAAAAAATAGACCCATATTTTTTTGCTATAGTCATCTATGAAAGTCATGAAATATGTATTTCAAGCTAAAGTGGGGGTTTTCATGGGTCCACATAAATCGAAGTGCACTAACTCTAGTGGTGCCTTTTCTCTCCTAGAATACCCGGATTGGAAAGGTTACCTATGTTGTTTTCCTAAAATGAAAGCCTCACACTTGCCATCGGGTTCTACAATGGATGGTAAACCCCTAACCATTCTTTTCCTAGACAATAAACTCAAATTTGAAAAGCTTAAGTGCCCATACCTTAAATTCCATAGTTTGGATGGGTCTTTGATGATTGTCTTGAATGCAGACTGTTGTTCGACAGCCGACTGTTGTGAAACTGTTGTCAATGCCAGTGAACAATGTTGTTGCTGACGGTCTATTGTTCCTGTCACAGACACTATTTGCATCCTAAGAGGAAACATTTTGTTTCTCGTCATCTGCACTGCAACCATCACTCTTTTGTTGCCTCCTCTATCAAATATCTTGCTCTTTCCATTCTCCATCAGGATTTTGTAACCATTTTGGACCATTTGTCCAATGGTCAATAGGTTATGTTTCATGTCGGGGGCATAATAAACATCTTGAATTTGCTACCTCTCACCATTCTTGGTTTGGATGTTGACTACACCTCTTCCAATGACGGGAACCTTCTCATCATTTCCCATTTTGATCTCATTTTTTATGTTGTTGTTAATGGAGGTAAATAAATTCTTGTTACCACTCATGTGGTTGTTGCATCCGCTATCCAAGTACCATACTTCATCATTGCTGCATTCAACAAGGTTGCAAACAATGAAGACATGTGATTGTTTTTCATTTTCAGCTTTGTTCTCATTTGCTACATTATCATTCTGGCTTCCATGGTCACGCTGCTTCTTTCTATACTCACTAGCATAATTGCCATATTTGTGATAGTAATAACACTGCACATTACTCTTGTCACTCCTTTGATTCAAACTGTTGTTCATCCTCTAGTTTTGGTTTGATGACAGTGAGCTACTCGTCTCCTCTGTGTTGTCAGAACCTCTTCTTCCAGAATTGTTTCTGCCTCTACCTCTTTGACCTCTTCCTCTATTGTTTCTTCCTCTTCCCCAACCTCTTGCATTGGTCTAAGCTTTGAATGCTTGCTCTAGGGAAGGAGCATATATGTTCAATTGCTGCTCATGGGTTTGTAGTGAACCCATCAACTCATCTATGGTCATTTAAGACAAGTCCTTTGCCTCTTCAATGACAACTGCTACATAATCAAACTTAATAGGCAGACTTCTTAGAATTTTCTCAACAATCCTTTGCTCTTCCATTGTCTCTCCATTGACTCTCAGCTAATTTACCAAGGTGCAAACTTTAGTGTGGAAATCTGAAATGGACTCATTATCTTTCATTTGTAGAGTCTAAAAATTTCTTCTCAAGAGCTGCAACTTAGCCAACCTCACTTTGTCAACCCCTTTATAACTATTTTGCAATATATGCATGCTTGTTTTGCATAGTTTTATGTTGCAATACGTGGGAAAAGAGCCTCACTCAAGGTTGCCTCAATCAAACTAAGATATTTTGCATCCTTCATACGAGTCTCCTTCAATTGATTCTTTTGTGCATTTGAAAGGGTTGCAAATGCATTTGGGTCTATGATATCATTGAACCCATTAGTGACCAACTCCCATAGGTCATTTGCAACTAAGATGGTTCTCATCTTCTTAGCCCATATGTCATAATTTTGTCCATCAAAATTCAGTGGCTGCTGCCAACCTTTGCTCTCACCTCCTGCCATCTTTCTCAAATTTGAGAAGATTAGACAATGCCTAGATAACCTAGGGCTTTACCCACAATAACAAACTGATTGATTGATTGATTGACTACCCAAAAAAATAGGGCTTTGATACCACTTGTTGGGCAGTAGGGGTGCTAATACACAACTTCACTGCTGCTACTGGACTGACAGAATAGAAAATAAACACACAGAAAATGCACAGAGTACACACAGTGACAACAAGATAAACAGACAGAATTTAACTTTGCATATATTCCTTGCTTTCTTCAAAATATAAAAACTCAAAGGATATTCTCTTATTTACATGACCAAAAATAAAACTAAACTAACTTGGACAAATTTCCAATAAAAATGGTGCTACTCTCACACCAAAATACATAAACTGCTACAATCATGTAGTTGCAGTTGACAATGTGTTGCGTCTGCTAAAACATTCCTTTTGTGTTGTTGTTGTCACTGGTTTTGTGCTGAACATTCTCCACTTCATCTGTTGTTGCAGGGTCACCTTCCAATACAAAAAATCTTCTAACTCCAACAGTTGCAAAGACATTCTTTTTGTCTTACTTCAAAATGCTAATGAGAATGAGCGCTTGATTCAAAATTCAAACTCACCTAACTTCATTAATTGTTGCAAGTGTTCATTGGCTGTAACAGGCCCAAACAATAAGCACACAATTTGAATTTCAAATTTAACTACCAAAATAAATGTTGGGGGAATATGTTGGGTTGTTACAAGTTGAAATTCTTCAGCTGACGTGGGGTTGAGTTGTCAAGTCTGCTGACTACAGAATAATATTCCAACATTCTGAACCGCAATCTATTATAGAGGGGTCCAATCCGCAACCTTAGCCACGTAGACATGTAGACTGTATATTTATCAGAGCTTATAGGAGATACCTATTCAACCCCATTTCTGTATTTTCAGACACCATTAGTATATACAGATTTGAAGCAATGTACAGATTTATAAATTAAAATATTTTTAAAGGGGACAATTCATGTCTAATATATAGACTTAACAACAAATCATTTAAACACACACACAGAGATATATATATATCACTGATCTGAAAATCAAGCCATCATTAGCCTTTGGAAGGAGCTCTTCATAGGATTGAAAATTTAGCATAAAAAATATTGGCTTAGAACCTATTGAATATCTGAAATTAGAAGATTGAAAGAAAAAATTTGTAGGTAAACCAAAAGGGGACATTACAAAATCTATCTCATAAGTATCATACATAAGTGCCCCAAGTAAAATTAAGTTTGTAATTCTTTCTTGTATGCTGGAAGTCTCAAATATTAAATTGTTAATTTTAGAACTGAGTGGTTGAGTCAACTAGGATTTATATATCACCCATTTAGAAAGCGTACCCCAAATGAAGATAAAATATAAAGTCAAATTTTGAATTTGATTAATTTGTCTCTATTGAACATCTCAAAGATACTAACCTATCAAATTTGGAACTAAGACCTTGAATAAATTAGATTTAATATCAATTAAACATCCATTATAGAATATATTTATATTTTAAGATGAGGTCATGAAGCCTATAACTTAACCTTGAGATATCTGAATGTTCATCGATTCTTTGGAGTAACTCTCCTATTTATCCTAGGGTGATGTGTGCCCTTGGAAGGAAGATAAAAGAATGTTCATTATTAGTTCCTGTCGAAGCCTTGAATCTTTAAACAGTGAAAGTGTGTTGCATTGGCCAATGACAATTCAGTTTTCCCCATATTTCTTATATGCTTCTTAGTCTCGGATGCAAATATGCTCAAAAGTTAACTCCTCTGAGATTTGTTTGCCTCTTATTGGTTTTGATTAACGATTGCAGATGGCTGGCAGGTACAATGTAGGTACCAAGAAAAGATAGCGCACGAATATAGCAGACGCTCGTGCAGATTGTCAGATGTTTGAAACAACTGGCGATTAGGGTTTTAACTCTGTTAACAATTTTCCATGTTTGAATGCAAGGGGAGACGTGGCTGGCCTACAGTAAATAGTTTTTTCCTACCATAATTCCACTTTTGAAGCTTCCCCAAACAAATGTATTCCAAGATATTTGGTAGAAAGATTGTTGATCAAATAACCAAACATTTTTGGTATTCTCCATTGGATCCCTTTGCTTGTGTTAAAAAAAATGTGAGATTTGTCAATGTTTAGGGTAATTCCACTAAGGGAATACTAGAATCCACTTGCAACCAGTTAGTCTGGTTGGTATTATATTGTATTTGTACCAATTCATCATGCTTAGTCACTGTTTAAACAGGTTGTATAATTGGGGATATTTTTGTGGGTATTTTGTTGATTGCAATTGTTGAAGAGAAGAATGCAGCCAATTTTTTGTCAGTTTTGGAACTTAATTAGGTTTATTTTCAAGCAAGTTTCATTTATATTTTAGTGATGGGCCAATCATGGAATGCCGCTAACAAGAGAATGCAATTGTTTTAGGATTAATTGAAGGCAAGACCAACGGGGCTAAATCTGGCAGGTTGAAGGTGCAGCAGATAGGTTTTTCAGACCGAGAAACACTATCCAACATTACCAACAAACTCAAGCCCCTGCCAAATTTAGGAGTTGTCACTCCAATTGCACTCTGCAAGGAAAGTGCAAGGGTAGGAGTAGATAATACATGCAATGGCAAGGGTGAATTTAGTGTCATGGTAGTTCCAAAGCTTTTGGGGAAATCTAGGGTAAAGGGCTGAACCGTGCAGGCCAGGCTTAAACACCACACACTAAGATTTGACTGCTTAGGTGGTGCTTGTGGGCCCTCTTAAATTTCCTGTATCCATTATGTTCTCTATGTGCTTCTCTTACTCTTGACAGTGACAATCACTGTGATGGTTAAGTTTGAAATTCAATTTGGAATTTACATCTCCTATTGCCATTGCATCTGCCGCCCAATCTATTAAAGAGCAGTAATAGTACTTTTTCCCTTGCATTTCTTGGAGGGCTCTGAAATGTGCAGTCACTAGAAAATCCAGTGTAGAATCAGATGTATTTAGCTTTGGCGTAGTAGCTCTGGAAATTGCTTCCGAAAAGGTGAGTAGTTGCATCTGGGAAAATTGCAACATGTGGGTCGTGGAGAGGGTGTGGGATTTGTATGGGAAAGGGAAATTATTGGATGGAGCAGATGCTGGTTTGAATGGAGAGTTTAATAGAGAAGAAATGGAGCAGTTGATGTTGATTGGACTGTGGTGCTCTCACCTGGATCCTAGGATGAGGCCTAAAATGAGACAAGTGCTTCAGATCTTAAAATTTGAAGCCTCACCGCCTCATCTTCAACCTACAATGTCTATACCAACGTATCCTCCTCTTGAACAAGGTTTCTTTTCTGAGATAATGTTTTCAGAACCAAATTGTCATCCACCTCTCACCACTTCTTCACAGGAGATGGTTGTATTTTCTTCCTCTATTTCTATAGATAAACCAAGCACTTCCACTTACTTCCTCTACCATGAAACTCAACCGTAAGTATGCCCAAATCTTCTTATTCATGTAGTTATTGTTAATATAGATGGACTTCCACCCAAAATCCAGGGGTTAAAGTAAGCAGCAGTTGCATTGTAGTAGTCATTTTTGAATAAATAGGTTTGGGTTCATTTGTAATGTTACAATTTAACAACGAAATTGGTGAAAAGTTGGTACCAACCGTTTGTAAAGCTCTAGATAGAAAATTTTTTGTAATCAATTTTCTCTACTATCTGCAATAACATTGACGAGTTTCAATCAATAATTTGGCTTCACTCTTCTTATGTTATTTTCTTTTGTAAATTGGATCTCTAATGCCTGTCTCTCTTTCTTACATTGTAGATCATCATCATAATTATGCATGACCTGATATGCATTATTTAATTAAATGATTATGATAATGATGTGTCAATTGTATGCTTATAAATCAATCAAGACTCAAACTTAAAAGATTTCTTATTTGTGTGTTCCATTTGTTCCATCATTTAGTTATTAGTTTTCTTGGTGATCTGGGTTTTCTCACACTTTGAAGATTTAGGTAGGCATGTTGCAATTCAATGTTTTGTTAATAATGTCCTTTGAGTTACAATTTGTGTTTTAAATTTTTAAATGATGTTAATATGTTAGGTATAAAAATTTGTTAATTAACATTATATAAATGTTATTAATATTATATTATTTTTATGTGTTAATTAACAAAAGATTTGTATTTGTGTGTTTAGATTGTATTGTATTTAACTATTTATATTTTATTAACTTTTTAAATTTATTTTATTTTATTTATTTCATATTTTTTTATCACTTAAAATATTATTTTATTTTTATTTAATCTTAGTTTTTAGATGTATTTTTTTCTATTTATGTCATGGTTACCATCATAACTATGTTTTAAGATAGGATCATTATTACAATCATGATTAAACTTAGGTCTACTCACACAATCTTGACCCCTTTGGTTATAAATTTGTATTTTGTTAAGCCTCAAGATGACTCAACTTTATGCTTTTGTTACTAGCGGGTGTGCATGCCAAAAAGATTGAATCATGTGCTTAAGACTTCTAATAATAAAAGAACATCACCCCTAGGTCATTACTATTATGAGTCACCATTATCCATCAAGATCTTAAGATCATTCTCTAAAATACACATAACCAAGGACTAATATTGTCACGGCTCCATATTTACATTAGTCACGATAATTATTTCATTTCTTACATCAACAATATAAAAACCCCATCTTTCTTGCAATTGGTTTGTCACTAATGTATTCATTGTACTTTGATCTCATGCATTTATTACATGGAGTTCCAAATATTCATTAAAATTCCATTTAATCAGTCACTTGGGCATATATTGTATATATTATTTATGTGTTTCTTTAAACAAGTATCAAAAGCTTTTTGAATCAATCAGTGTGTTATAATTCTAATGAGGAAGTTTGAAATATTCGTCATTACCATAACAAGATCTAATAATGATCATTAACAACACCAAGTCTTTTACTTTTAGGTATAGATGTATATACATAAAAAAAAAATTATAATTATTGAAGAGGTTATGAAGGTTACGTGCTCGTGGTATAAACATACACAAACTTCATCAACACTATTTCTTACCAAATTCTAGTGGTTGGCCATCATCTTCTATTAACACTACAAACTTATTGGTTATCAATAGATATTAGGTTGGCAAACATAATCATAAACTAAAGATTAATGGAGCTTCCCACTTATTTCTTCTCTTGGTAAGTCTTTGTCATTTGATGGGCTTCAAAAGAACCTTAAGGGTTGAGTGCTAATAAAAAAATTCGCAATTGGAAAATGATAGGTAGGCCACATGATTAACTAGGAAGAAGAAATAAGAGTTGGATTCTTGGTCATAATGATATAGTCATTTTTCCATGCATATTGATGGTGTTTGATTGTAGGGGCTAGTGCATTACATTTCTCCAACTTGGAGGTGGGAAATTTCTTCACTCCTCATTGTGTTCTAGCGAGCTTCTTTATTTGTTATAATAAACATGTAAATAATGGGTTTGGGAGGTGCCCAAGACACAAGTGTGCATTCCTCAATTTTGTGATTAGGAGATTCACACTAAAAATAGGTGTTTAGAAGGTTAATGCAGGTGATTTTCTATGTGAAATTCCAAGCAACCATTTGAATATCCATAAATTCTCTAAGGTATGAGATGGTGTTCACCCCAACAAAAACATTCCTATGGGGTCAAACTAAAAATAAAATTTTCAATTTAATTTGTTCTATAGAAGCTCAGAAAGGAACTACGAAGCTCAAAAGCTCCATTTAGACAAGATTTTTTTAGAGGCTTATACAAAAAATTTAAAGTTTTTGGTTCAATAAGAGAGCAACAATTAGATGTTTTTTCTTAAATCGGCAACTGGATTGGTTGAGGAGTATGTAAATTTGGTGGAGGTTCACTACAAGAAAACATGAAAATTCCTCCAAAAAGTTTAATTCCATCAAAATCCTAAAAATGCTTGATTTAGATAAATAAAAATTAATCAAACAAGATGCAACCGACATAATAAACAATAAAATTATAATTTTTACACCAATTAAAAATAAGTTTAACATCATCTACAACTTAAACATTTGATTTAAAATAATTATCTCAACTAAAATGTGAAAACTAATAAACTTACTTGAGTACCATTTTCTCTACAACTCTCAATAATAAATATAGAGAGAAAGGAAGAAATTAATAAACCATAGATCACCCTAAAAGTGAGATTAAGATAATATTAATGATTAATGGGGGAATGGGTGCTTTATGGCCTAGGTCATATAGCACCGCTCTTCTCCAATTATCATTCAAGAATTCCCTAGGATCCCAAATTGGATTGACTATCAACTCAATGGTGAGTTAATTCTCAACAAGGAAGACCTAGGGGGGTTCTTTAGGCTTTGAAGGGTTCACCACCAAGCAAAAGCTTGGAAAAGAAAACTTGACATCCAACTCACAAAACCTAGTAATGCAAGACAAATGGTGAGTGAAAATGACAAAATTAAGTAACAAGTTAGGATGTATGTACTTGGGAAGTCTACAAATGTAATGAGGATTCTAGAAATGCAAAAATGTTTTCAACATATGCTAGGGAGGAAAAATACGCCCTTACTATTGTCTTAGTCCCGCTACTATTTTTCGAGGGAAATGTAGAATCTTTGAATGTTAGAATGGAATCTCAAAGAATCTCTATAAAATACCCTTGGGAGGACTAAGACGCCCTTACTACCGACTTAGTCCTGATCTAAATTTTTGAAATCTCTAAATGTGATCCTGAGGTCCAAGGTCTGTACTTCCTTTCTCTCAGATCTCAGGTCCTAAAACTCCTAGATCTGGCTTGTAGGTGATTTTTCGTGAAGATGACAACTTTGCAATGCAACTTTGCAACTTTACACTTCAAATGATCTTCAAGTCTTCAACCTAAATCTACAAACACAAACATGCAAGAGAGGAAAAACTTGTTGATTGTTAGTAAATGGGGATTTTCCTTGGTCAAACCCCTGGTTGGTAATTAAACCTTGGAATGAAATAGAATAATGAAGGGAAATGATGAATGAACAAAATGCTATGTTGCAACTCACCAAACCCTTGTTATGAAATCTGCAAACTTGTGTGAAATGGATAGCTTGAATGTAGATCTTGAATCAAAGGAATGCTTGATGGATCTTGACTTGAATTGCTTGCTTGAATCAAAACCCTACATCACAAATGTTATCTCAAAAACACACATGATGAAAGAAAATCTTTGATATGATGATTGAATCTTGATGATGGCTCTAAATGCTTGATGAATTTATCTTGAATGTTCTTGTGAACTCAATTATGCTATTAGGAATGCTCTCACAAAAGTCTTGTGAAAATGAATGAAAGAACCTTGTATTTATACTTATATATGCTTAATATCCTGAAATTACACCATACCAAGCCGACATATGAATCCATTTAAAATTAAAGGAGGCTAAATCCGGCCAAGATTTGAAATTAAATCCCAAAAATAATTTGAGGGGGACTAAGACGCCCTAGGCGGCGTCTTAGTCCTGAGGCTTCAAAGTTGGGGCATAGACTCTCCAAAAAGGGGCCCATTTAGGGTGTATTTGAAAAGAGGGTCCCAAGACCTTTGGAGGAAAAAGACACCCTAGGTGGCATCTTAGTCCCAGTCCAAAAATTAGGGACACATAGCTAGAATTATTATATTAGCATTTACCCTTTGATGCTTGTTAGGATTAGCCATAAAAAGATACAAATTATTAGGCTTGTGGATGCAAAATAGGACCAATTAAGACATAAATAAGGATAAACAAAGCAAGGCGGACCCAAAAAAGTGTGAAAATGCAAGGTTATGCGTTTTCCTATACTACAAATAAATATAAAATACCTTGAATAAGTCCTACGACAAGAATAAGGAAGGAAAGAATAACTGAAAAGGAAACTATAAATCGTATACTGAACCTATCTAAACTAAACCTCAATCTTAGTAAAGATGATATAATGGTTTGGTATATTTCAGAATTGTCAAGCTAATAATGGTTAGGTATATTTCCTTGTCAAGTTAATACTTACTTTAGCAGTAGCTGGGAGACATCGACATCCTTGGTTTCTTCACTTATTAAGCCTTTCTTCTCATATTTGTCGTAGTAGAATGCATTATAGGTTGTAAATGATGTCAAAAACATAAAAGGTGATGTGAAGGTACACAATGACTTGGAAAATCATCCTAAATTTGGATGTGATTTTTGAAATATCATCTCTTTCAATGGTCACATTCAATATGAATTTGAAATAGTATTATTTTTATTGGTTAAAATGTACCTTTTATTGTTTTTGGATGATGTCAAAATTTTGTTTCATTTATAATGAATAGTTAGTGTTATTTCTATTGGGATATGTAATTTCTCCCACCCCAATGTTGTGATCAAGTCGGTCTAGAGTAATTAAGAGATAAGAATAAACATAGAAAAATATTAAATGTTTGTCAAGTGATGGCAAGTCAACCTAAGTTCTAAAATGTAATTTGTAATCTCTAAGACCTCTATATATTGAGGCATTTGTAAGGGCTTATGTATTATATCAAGTGTTAAGATGACCAAGTGGTCATGTGGAGATGGATGAAAATGCCACAACATTCAAGTATTTCTAATCATGTAATGAATTGATGAAGTAATGAAGTGAGGTGCAGAAGCACATTGAGAAGATTATATGTTTGTGTTTCTATGTAATTTTTTATGTTTTTGAATATATGTAATTGATTTGTCGAGTCATGGCGTACCTTCACATCACCTTTTATGTTTTTGACATCATTTACAACCTATAACATATTTTACTACGACAAATATGAGAAGGAATGCTTAATAATTGAAGAAACCAAGGATGTCGATGTCTTCCAGCTACTGCTAAAGTAAGTATTAACTTGACAAGGAAATATACCAAACCATTATTAGCTTGACAAGTCTGCAATATACCAAACCATTATCATCTTTACTAAGATTAAGGTCTAGTTTAGATAGGTTCAGTATACGATTTATGGTTTCTTTTTCAGTTATTCTTTCCTTCCTTATTCTTGTCGTAGGACTTCTTCAAGGTATTTTATATTTATTATTCTCTTAATCTCACTTTTAGGGTGATCTATGGTTTATTAATTGTTGCCTTTCTCTCTATATTTATTATTGAGAGTTGCACAGAAAATGGTACTCAAGTAAGTTTATTAGTTTCAAAATTTTAATTGAGATAATTATTTTAAATCAAATGTTTAAGTTGTAGATGATAGATTTATTTTTAAATGGTGTAAAAATTATAATTTTATTGTTTATTATGTTGGTTGCATCTTGTTTGATTAATTTTTATTTATCTAAATCAAGCATTTTTAGGATTCTGATGGAATTAAACTTTTTGGAGTTAAGAATCTTTTGGAGGAATTTCCATGTTTTCTTGTAATGAACCTCCACCAAATCCACATACTCCTCAACCAATCCAGTTGTTGATTTAAGAAAAAACATCTAACTGTTGCTCTCTTATTGAACCCAAAACTTTAAATTTTTTGTATAAGCCTCTAAAAATTTCTTGTCTAGATGGAGCTTTTGAGCTTCCTAGTTCCTTTCTGAGCTTCTATGGAACAAACTAAATTGAAAATTTTATTTTTAGTTTGACCCCATAGGAATTTTTTGTTGGGGTGAACACCATCTCATACCTTAGAGAATTTATGGATATTCAGATGGTTGCTTGGAATTTCACATAGAAAATCACCTGCATTAACCTTCTAAACACCTATTTTTTTAGTGTGAATCTCCTAATCACAAAATTGGGGAATGTCCACTTGTGTCTTGGGCACCTCCCAAACCCATTATTTACATGTTTATTATAACAAGTAAAGAAGCTGGCTAGAACACAATGAGGAGTGAGGAAAGTTGCCACCTCCAAGTTGGAGAAATGCAATGCACTAGCCCCTACAATCAAACACCATCAATATGCATGGAAAAATGACTATATCATTATGACCAAGAATCCAACTCTTATTTCTTCTTCCTAGTTAATCATGTGGCCTACCTATCATTTTCCAATTGCGAATTTTTTTATTAGCACTCAACCCTTAAGGTTCTTTTGAAGCCCATCAAATGACAAAGACTTACCAAGAGAAGAAATAAGTGGGAAGCTCCATTAATCTTTAGTTTATGATTATGTTTTCCAACCTAATATCTATTGATAACCAATAAGTTTGTAGTGTTAATAGAAGATGATGGCCAACCACTAGAATTTGGTAAGAAATAGTGTTGATGAAGTTTGTGTATGTTTATACCACGAGCACGTAACCTTCATAACCTCTTCAACAATTATAAAAAATAATTTATGTATATACATCTATACCTAAAAGTAAAAGACTTGGTGTTGTTAATGATCATTATTAGATCTTGTTATGGTAATGACGAATATTTCAAACTTCCTCATTAGAATTATAACACACTGATTGATTCAAAAAGCTTTTGATACTTGTTTAAAGAAACACATAAATAATATATACAATATATGCCCAAGTAATAATTAAATGCAATTTTAATGAATATTTGGAACTCCATGTAATAAATGCATGAGATCAAAGTGCAATGAATACATTAGTAACAAACCAATTGCAAGAAAGATGGGGTTTTGATATTGATGTAAGAAATGAATTAATTATTGTGACTAATGTAAATATGGAGCCATGACAATATGAGTCCTTGGTTATGTGTATTTTAGAGCATGATCTTAAGATCTTGATGGATAATGGTGACTCATAATAGTAATGACCTAGGGGTGATGTTCTTTTATTATTATAAGTCTTAAGCACTTGATTTAATCTTTTTGGCATGCACACCCACTAGTAACAAAAGCATAAAGTTGAGTCATCTTGAGGCTTAACAAAATACAAATTTATAACCAAAGGGGTCAAGATTGTGCGGGTAGACCTAAGTTAAATCATGACTGTAATAATGATCCTATCTTAAATCACAATTATGATGGTAACCATGACATAAATAGAAAAACATACATCTAAAAAATAAGATTAAATAAAAATAAAATAATATTTTAAGTGATAAAAAAATATGAAATAAATTAAATTAAATTAAATGAAAAAACTTAATAAAATATAAATAATTAAATAAAATACAATCTAAACACACAAATACAAATCTTTTGTTAATTAACACAAAAATAATATAATATTAATAACATTTATATACTATTAATTAACAATTTTTTATACCTAACATATTAATACCATTTAAAAATAACTCAAAGGACATTATTAACAGAACATCAAATTGTAGCATGCCTATCTAAAGATTCAAAGTGTGAGAAAACCCATATCACCAAGAAAACTAATAACTAAATGATGGAACAAATGGAACACACAAATAAGAAATCTTTTAAGTTTGAGTCTTGATTGATTTATAAGCATACAATTGACACATCATTATCATCACCATTTAATAAAATAATGCATATCAGGTCATGCATGATTATGATGATGATCTACAATGTAAGAAAGAGAGACATGCATTAGAGATCCAGTTTACAAAAGAAAATAACATAAGAAGAGTGAAGCCAAATTATTGATTGAAACTCGTCAATGTTATTGCTGATAGTAGAGAAAATTGATTACAAACAAATTTATATCCAGAGCTTTACAAATGATTGGTACCAAATTTTCACCAATTCTATTGTTAAATTGTAACATCACAAATGAACCCAAACCTATTTATTCAAAAATGACTAATACAATGCAACTGCTGCTTACTTTAACCCCTAGATTTTGGGTGGAAGTCCATCTATATTAACAATATCTACATGAATAAGAAGATTTGGACATACTTATGGTTGATTTTCATGGTCTAGGAGGTCAGTGAAAGTGCTTGGTTTATCTGCAGAAATAGAGGAAGAAAATACAGCCATCTCCTATGAACAAGTGGTGAGAGGTGGACGACAATCTGGTTCTAAAAACATTATCTCAGAAAAGAAACCTTGTTCAAGAGGAGGATACGTTGGTACAAGAATTGTAGGTAGAAGATGAGGCTTGAGGCTTCAAATTTTAAGATTTGAAGCACTTGTCTCATTTTAGGCCTTGTCCCAGGATCCGGGTGAGAGCATCACAATCCAATCAACATCAACTGCTCCATTTCTTCTCTATTAAACTCTCCATTCAAACCAACATCTACTCCATCCAATAATTTCCCTTTCCCATAAAAATCCCACACCCTCTCCATGACCAGCATGTTGCAATTTTCTGACGTAGCCACGGTAGGAGGGTCCTCAAAGAGAACAATTTGGACCATGCAGCAAGAGTAACACAACAAAAGCAACACAAAATATGGAGGCAAATCTAGATGAAAATATTCTCATTAACAATGATCTCAGTTACATTCAGCCAGTGACATCCAGGCTTACAGATTCAACTCACTGGCCTGATCAAATATACAACATTCTAACATGACCCTATTTGCGAGTTGAACTCTTACAATTTAGATCAATCTTAATCCACTTAATCAACTCCTAACTCTGTCCCCCTATTCTAATGATTGATTACAAGCTTTATACTATATATGTGATTCAGGAAACATCCACGTCAGCCAAAGATCATCACATTCTCCAAGGAAAGAAAATGTAGCATGCGAATGAATAGATTGGCCTCAAATTGAATTACTCTTCAAAAGGTGTGTGAGATGAAGTGTGGACCTATACTGAAGGTCGGGGACACTCCAAGGAACATTTAAAATCACACTATCAAGATCTGCAAGTCACGGGGATGATCCATGAGTGATCAAATTAACTGTTAGGCTTGAAACTATTCTAGTGTCGGTTCAATAAACTGCCAAGAGATTCCAGAAGTGATAACTTTCCAAAAAAAGATCCAATTGCGCTCAAATCTTGCAACAAGGAAAATCAACATGTAGATAATGTAATCCAAGATCCACAAGGTCTGGTGAGAAAAGATGATGATTCCACCAACATGAATTGAGCAAGAACAAAACTAAAATAAAATATTTTTGGTTGATGCAAGATTGCCAAGAACCAAGGATGCTCCTGCATCAAACATTCGGGGTTATTGAAAAGTGAGTCCCTCACTTTGAAGGGGCCAAAGGAAAAAAAAGACAGTCTACTTTAGCTTGAGAAATCCAAGAAGAATCCTCAACTATTCTACCTTTCCATTTCACAAGATATTCTTTGTATTGTCTTCCATGAGTCTTCCTCCCATCTCTGACATGCAAAATCTCTTCCATCTCATCTGATATTTGTTTAGGAAATTGATTCTCCACTTTTATTTCACTGTCTTCACTGAATTATGCTTCATGATACTAATATAGATTTTCAATGTTGAATATAGGTGATATACCCATACCTTTCGGTAACTCCACTTCATATGCATTTCCAAAATAAAATTTCTTCAAGATCTTACAAGGTCCAAACTTCCTCATTTTCAGCTTATTGTATGTATGAACTAGAAATCTCTCCTTCCTCAAATATACCATCACTTCATCTCCAACTTGAAATTCCT
Source organism: Sequoia sempervirens (assembly GCA_007258455.2). NCBI lineage: Eukaryota > Viridiplantae > Streptophyta > Pinopsida > Cupressales > Cupressaceae > Sequoia > Sequoia sempervirens. The sequence goes on from VDFB02324175.1 coordinate 270,755, forward strand.
TATGTCTCCTATTTTTATCTACTTTCTTCTTATACTTCTGGTTCATGTCTTCCAATTGTTGTTTCACTTGAGTATGCAACTTCTTCATATGTTTTGCAAATTCTTTCACTTCTGCACTCTTCTTATCTTCCATACTGATGTCTCTCAACTCTGATATACCTCTTGGGTGAATCCTAGTAACAATCTCAAAAGGTGTTTTTCCTGTACTCCTATTTACTGAATTATTGTAAGCAAACTCTACTTGTACAAGGACTAAATCCCAACTTCCAGTCTTCTCTCCAACCAAGCATCTCAACAAATTCCCTAAACTCCTGTTTACTACCTCTGTCTGTCCATCAGTCTGTGGGTGAAAAGTAGAAATGAACTTCAAATCTATCTTCAAATTCTTCCAAAGTGTTCTCCAAAAGTAACCAACAAACTTTACATCCCTGTCTGAAACAATACTTCTAGGTAATCCATGCAATTTGACCACCTCTTTGAAAAAAAAATATGCTACATGTACTATGTTTGTTGTCTTCTTACAAGGTATGAAATGTGCCATTTTAGAAATTGATCAACCACCACAAATACTTAATCATTGTCTCTTTGTGTCTTCGGTAAACCAAGTATGAAATTCATACTGATATCCTCCCAAGGTCTCTCTAGAATTGTCAAAGGCTTATACAATCCGACATTCTGACTACTCCCTTTTGCAACTCGACAAACTTTGCAACTCTGCACAAATTTCCGAACATCCTTATGAATTTGTAGCCAAAAGTAATTCTCTCTCACCAATGCCACTGTCTTATCAATTCCAAAGTGTCCTGACATTCCTCCACTATGCTTCTCCTTCACCAAGTTATCCCTCATTGAACTCCAGGGTATACACAATTGATTACCTCTGAACAACATATCCTCCTGAATGAAATAATCCAACCACTGACTTTTGTCCTCCAAAACATGTTCTTTATGAGCTTTCCAAGGTTCTGCAAAATCCGAGTCTTCTTCATACAAGTTCTTCAACTCATCAAAGCCTAATACCTCCACTCTCATCTCTATTAGTAAATTCCTTCTCCTACTCAAAGCATCAACAACTCTATTTGACTTTCTACTCCTATGCTTCAAAACAAAAGTATAACTTTGCAAGAACTCTACCCATCTCAGGTGTCTCTGATTCAACTTACCTTGACTGTTCAGATATTGCAATGCCTAACGATCCGTATACAACACAAACTCCTTAGGCAACAAATAATGTCTCCACTTCTTGAAGGCTTGAACTATAGCGTAAAACTCCTGATCATACACTGAATATCTTCTCCTAGCATCATTCAACTTATCACTGAAATAGGCTATAGGTCTTCCCTCTTGACTCAACACTGCTCCAATTGCATTCCCACTTGCATCACAGTCTACTTGAAATACATTATTGAAATCTGGTAAAGCCAACACAAGCTGCTCAATCACCTTCTTCTTCAACAACTCAAAACTTCAGTCTGCTCAAGACATCCATCTAAAATCCTTCCTATCTCCTCTAATTGCTTCTGTCATAGGACTGCAAATAGAACTGAAATTTCTAATGAACTTCCGGTAGAAACTAGCCAATCGGGTATGTGCAGGATCATGATGGGCCAAAAAGTTGCAATGGGAGAAAAATTACGTTTTTCATCGACCCAAAAACGTGAAAACACCAAGTTGATTTTTTTGTGGCTTGGGTATCAGTACATTGCTCCAAAGCAATGCCCAAACCAATATTTCCATATCAGATATATGATTTGGATCGGATATCTGATTCAAATAGGATATTCGATCCAAATCTGATATCTGATTTGAGGCACATATATATGTATTTGCGGGTTGTTAAAATCATTTACCATTTGCAAAGGCTGTGGGCGCACAGTGAGGATGATTTTCGAATATCAGATATCCGATTTGAAAGGTTGGTTTTTGGAATTTCTTTTGCTTTAATCAATTTTTCAATTAGATTTGTATAATTTCATGTAGTTTTTTATGGATTTTTTTTTAAAATAGGGTTTTTGATTGATTTTTATGAAAAACTTGAGTTTAGAATGGATTTTTATTAAAAATGAATGTTTTTTATGGATTTTGATTAAAAAATAGTGTTGTTTATGTATTTTTATTAAAAATTAGAGAATCTTATAGATTTTTCTTAAAAAGTAGGGTTTTTTTGGATTTTTTTTTAAAACTAGGGTATTTTTACGATATTTTCATTTATATCGTTTAATTTCAATTAGATTAATTAGTTTTTAACTTTAATCAGGCATTATGGCTGCTAAGAATGAAAATGCACAAATTCCAAATTATCCACCAGCTGAGAATGAAAATGCACAAATGTCAAACGCTCCACCACCTCCACAGCCATCAATTTAAGACTTAATTAGTGAAAAGTTGCAGCAATTAAGGGGAATTTCTGATGTTTATATGAAAATCCCTCAATTATCCAAGATGTCAAACACATTGAAGGAAATAATTAAAAATATAGAAACCCTCTCCACCCAACATAATGCCTTTCATTTGTGGCAAGAAGACATGAGGGAATATTACGCATGTGGATTGTCTTACAATGATGTGAAAGATCTCAGAATAACCAAAGCCCAAATAGCCTCTTTATTTATTAACCCCTGCACTGGTTTTCCAGTTAATGTTAATAAACCAAAAATTTCTATAAAATGGTGCACGCATAGGGACATTGTAGATAAATTTTGGGATCGTTGGTGTATGGTTTTTGATAAACCACCAAACAACAATTGTGACATACCATTTTACTTTATTAAAGAATTATATGCTAAGTTTGTGTTAGGGAATCATGTCAATTACTTTGACATTAAACCCTACTAGGGCATCGGTGGAGGTATGCCCCAGGATAGACTAGGGGCAGTTAGAGTAGTCTCACACCCATATGTTCCCCCTCCTCCCCTTCCTCTACCACCTACAATATATCATCCAAATATTATACAGGATGCGGCCACACAAACTATCCAGGTTATTCACTCTTTGAGTGGTCTTTTGGTTTTGCATGCTTCTATAGTAGCTCAGCCACATTCTAGTGATGTTGGTGATGGCTCAAATTTTGTTGTATCATACTCGTCAGGTCCACATATTTGTGTGCCACATACTTGCTCTATGTGCCACCAGATATGCTTGGGTCCTCTTGTACAACCCACCGAGCATCCCTTGGACACTTCTGATTATGACCTCCATGATGTGGACATTATAGATCAAACATAGGGGACTGGAGCACACCCTACAGAGTCCTCTCCTGCTAGAGAGGGGGGCAATGGAATAGTGACAGGTAAGATTTAAGTTGTAAATTCATAACTTGCATTTGTTTTTAAATGAATATTAATAAGAGATAGTATAAAGTACTAATATTTATTTACATGGTCTATTTAACAGTTGATGTTTGAGGAGCTCGTAAAGGTGACTGATAGCACCCTTAGGGCCATTTCATTTGGCCTTGACACGCACACAATATATATTTTTGCACTCACTCGTTTACATTTTTTTATTATATACTTGCTTGTCATTTGAATTGTCATTAATGAAATTATATAATAACTTATATGTTTATCTTATTTTCCTCTTGTAGGAAATACTTAGTGTGAGCAAGGTGCAACCTTTTCCAAACTATGGAGGTGCAATGTTAGATAAGGGGAAGGTAATTGAACTCAAATTCAATTGAATTAAGATTTTAAAGATCTTATATTGATTATACATACATCGACATAGATTGGTAGTTTCATATGTACTTCTCATTTTTATGTACAAGAAGTTATGAGCTATACATCATTGTTGACAAGTGCCACAATGCTTGAAGGAGTAGGTATTGGAACACCTCAAGGAGTAGGTGTTGAAACACCTCAAGGAGGAGGTGTCGAAACACCTAAAGGAGATAAATAAAAAGATCATCCTAAAGAGGTATGTGCTTATTTTATTTTGTGTTTGGTAAATATGATCCTATTACCGACAATTGTATGCTAACTTGGATCAATTTTATGTTTTTGTTTACATATATAGATTGACATTACAAAAGTTGGTTTGGTTCTTTGAGAGGGGCATATTCTAGGACTCCTGACCCTTTGAAGAGATAGATATTTCAGGTAATCAAGATTTCAATTTTAGAGTTCAATTATAATTCAATGTATATTGATTTTGATGTTAATTATTCAATTTTCAATTATATAGTATAACTAATCTCAATTGTGGTTTGAATTTTTCTTGTGTAGCTACCTTCAGAGCCAACGAGTGCTTCAAAGAGGCTCCATTTTGATGATCCACCAGTAGTTTAGGATGAGATAGACATTTTGGCATGTAAATTTTGAATAGACATCAAGATGGCATATGCCACATTTTGTAAAACTTTGTTTGAGTTGGCGTTGATGCCATTTTTGTATATGGAGATACACTCAAGATTATTGGATAATTTGATATATAGAAGTTGACAATCAAAATTTAATTTCTTCGTCATGTGCATGATTAAACTCTTTGAAAATTTAATCAAGTGAGCAATGGTTAAATATCAATGTACAATAACATAAAAAAGAATGGTCGTATTATGTAGTCTATATTCATATCGCTAATTACATTGTATTGCACATCTTTCAAACTCAAAGCATTACTTCACATTCAATAACTAACAACTAGATGCTGATAGATGAAAAAAATTTAATTACAATATAGTTTTTATAAAGTCAACCTAAGCAGTTATGCAATTACTTCACATTACATAACTAATAACTAGGAGCAGTTGTCAATTGCATTTGCTTGTCATGGAATTTTATGAGACCACATTTCTTTGAGGCATTTTTTCAAACAGTTCGCTGCCTTGTCTACGCTACCACATTTTTTATACATGTGTACCAAAGCTTTTTATCAAATAGTTCATTGGCTTGTTGTTATGGCTAAAATCCTAAAATAGGTTCTTTCAAACAATCTATGGATTGATGTAGAGTGGGGGTGAAAACATGTGTGAAAACTACCCTTGACTCCTTTGGACCAAATTTGAGAACCAATAACATACCCCTGTCCTAGGCTAGTGAATTAGCCCTCTTTCACAAAGTGAGTTCCCTTTAAACACTTGATCTTCACAAGAACACCCCAAACAATCTTGAGTTGTGTCATAAAATAGAAAATTCTAAGATTATTCTGCAACTACAAGTCCTTTAGCAGGTTGTCCCATGAAACCGTCTGTTTACCATGCAAATGCATAGGGTTTATTGAAATTCCCACTTGCACAACTCCCCTGATCATTCCACCAACTCATACACCTCTATTATGACCCCAATATGCTTAAATGTTAAAGAGATTCCCCCACTCTCATTTATTTTAACAAACCCTAGGTTAAAAGCTCCATTTTCATGCAATTTAAGCAATGATTTACTTAGGACAGCAACTCCAAGACTCACAAATAATTTCCCCTTTCTTAAATGGACATGCACACATTCAAATCATATTGTACACAGCCTCTCCATCGAGCCACATGAAAGGTACAATAGGTGGAGGGCTATAATAATTCATAATTTACTCAAAATGCAAAATTTGGGTTTACTACCAGCCTTGAGAAAACTTGGCACAAAACTCACAAAAGATGAAAAGAAAGCACTCAAACCAACTTTAAAGGGGTCTCAGGCCTGTTGCCCCCTCATTTCACATGTTATGCAACTGTTTAATTGTTGTGCAGGGGTCGAACAATGGAGAAAACACGGATTTTTTTTGTAGAAACCACAGTTTTTGCAAAGTAACTCAATATGATCTTATTGATTCTTCACAAAATTACATTCATCAATCCCCAAAATGACTTCCTCAACCTTTTTTAAGACTCTCCCCCACACAAAACAACCGACCAACTCCTAATAATTGACTTACAAACTAAGTTACCTGTTCAGGTTCGGGGGTTCAATTCGCCAGTTCGGCTAAAAAAAATTTGTGGGTGGTTCAATTCGTTTTGGGTTCGTTAGTAGAAAAAACATGTAAACATAATATATATATATATATGCAGCCTAGAAGCATGAATTAGGATTAGAATATCACATAACATCATATAAACAACAAAACCACCATTAAGTTGAATGTCATTTAAAACATGCATGATAAATATTCATCATTGAAACTTGAATTGTGGTAGCTTGATATACAGAGTCTATTGATGCCAAGGTTTAATTTGTATGATTTTGAAAAAAGAAGCCAACTGAGTAGAGTTATCAGCATTCTTCAGAAATCATAAGAATTTATTTAGTACACTAGCCATTTTGATGTCTTCTTGCAATCGCAAATGCTAAATTTGTGAAGAAGTTAATTCTTCTTCCCACTAGTTTCCATTAAAAAGAAAGCAACAAGGTATGGTCTCATGGCTTTTTTTCACACGAAAATCAGCATTGGAGTTCAATTGGAGGTTGAAAACTACTTGTAAGTGCATAAATAAAATCTTGTTCCACAACTCGTATGACCTAATCGACTGTTTCATCACATCTGGATGGTTACGTTTAGGTTATGTATGGCCCCCTTTCGCACCCAAATAGGCTGAAGCAGTTCGAGCTACATTCAATCGGCGAAATCCCTTAAGAGTCCAAAGTGCAAAAGGGCAGCAATCTTTGACAGATTGTTTCTTAGAAACTGTGATGCCTACAAAATTTTTGTTTGAGGCTATGAGATCATGTTGAGCCCCTCTACAATAACCTCTCTCAATTTTTTCTATCTCGGAGGCGTTTTCCTGTGGTGGCAAGTTTTCAGTTGAGGGAAAAGTTGTCAGATGCAAGCAGTATAAAGTTGCAAAGTGATGCAACTTTCATTCAGCAACTCGTACGACCAAACAGACTGTTCCAACACGTCTGGATGGGTACATTTACACTAGGGATGGTCCTCTTTTGCACCCAAAAATGTTGAATCACTTTGAGCTACATTGGACCAACAATTTCTCTTAAGAGTCCAAAGTGCTAAAAGATAGCAATCTTTGAAGGGCTATTTCTCGGAAATCATGAATTTATAGACTCTCTGTTTGAGGCTATGGCATCATGTTTGGCCCATCTCCAATGAATTCTCTCAGTTTTTTCTATCTCAGAGGCATTTTCATGTGGTGGCAAGTTTTCAATTGAGGGAAAAGTTGTTAGATGCAAGTAGTGTAAAGTTGCAAAGTGGTGCAACTTTCATTCAACAACTCGTATGACCAAACGAACTTTTCCAACATGTCCGGATGGGTACGTTTATGCTAGGTATGGTCCTCTTTTGCACCCAAATACGCCGAATCACTCTGAGCTACATTGGATCGACGATTTCCCTTAAGAGTCCAAAGTGCTAAAAGACAACAATCTTTGAAGGGATATTTATTGAAAACCGTGATGTTTACAGACTCTTCGTTTGAGGGTATGGGATCATGTTTGGCCCATCTACAATAACCTCTCTCGATTTTTGCTATCTCGGAGGCGTTTTCCCGTGGTGGCAAGTTTTTAGTTGAGGGAAAAGTTGTTAAATGCAAGTAGTGTAAAGTTGCAAAGTGGTGCAACTTTCATTCTGCAACTTGTACGACCAAACGAACTATTCCAACATGTCTGGATGGGTACTTTTACGTTAGGTATGGTCCTATTTTGTACCCAAATACGCCGAATCACTATGAGCTACATTGGACCGGTGATTTCCCTTAAAAGTCTAAAGTACTAAAATGCAACAATCTTTGAAGGGTTATTTCTTGGAAACCGTGATGTTTATAGACTCTCTGTTTGAGGCTATGGGATCATGTTTGGCCCATCTACAATAACCTCTCGATTTTTTCTATCTCAGAGGCGTTTTCCCATAGTGGCAATGTTTCAGTTGAGGGAAAAGTTGTCAAATGCAAGCGGTGTAAAGTTGCAAAGTGGTTCAACTTTCATTCTGCAACTCGTACAACCAAATGGATTGTTCCAACACATCTGGATGGGTACATTTACACTAGTTATGGTCCTTTTTTGCACTCAAATACGCCGAATCACTCTGAGCTACATTGGACTGACGATTTCTCTTAAGAGTCTAAAGTGCTAAAAGGCCATACCATCTATTGTACGGTCAATAGTTGGATGGTATGGCCATGGTAGATTTTATTAGGACTATATAAGTTGACTATGTGGGTTTAGAGAGTTCGAAAGGTCTGTACTTGAGTTGGTGAGTTGCCATGCATGGCAAAAATGAGTGAAATTAGGTGAAAAATGGTAGTTACAACTTGCTAATGTCAATGAAATGTGGGGGAAGCAAGATTTAAGGTTGGATCAAGCTTGTGCAGGTCCTAATAGACATGTTTAGTGAGTTTATAGGGTGTGGCAAGGTTGGAAACATTGATTTCCTTAAAAACCTCATGAAAGTTGTTAAAAATGAAGTTGCACCCAAGTTGGATTTGAGGAGCAAAAGTGGCAAGCCACTATAATTTATTATATCTAAATAAGAGATATTACAAAACCTGGTTCAAACGAGCATACCAATAGGAAAGAACCAGGAAGAAAACCTTTGGTTGTAGCTCGATTAAGTACAAAAGGTTATTACAGAATTGTCCCAATAACAGTAACAAAGCATACACTTGTATGACTAATTCAACCTATGAGTTTCCAAAATACAGACCCCTTTACATTTTAAACATACCCTTTATACAATGCCAGAAATTTGACCCATATTTCAAAAAATATCACTGGATATAGATTATGCCCATACACAGTTATGACCTTTTTACATTGTTTCACATTTGAAAATTCAAATTTTACAAAATTTGCCTATTTGAGGCATTCAGGGCATAGTCTTCCACAATAGTAGTATGTTCACATTCTGGACTGACAAGCACCTATACAAACCATCAAGGTAGCTTAGAATAACCAATCTATATTATTGCAATATGTTGCATACCTCTCTGAAAGGATCAGAGCTGGGTATTGTTGTAGCAGGTCCATGATCAATCATGCTAGGAATATCACAAAAATGAGAAAATAAGAAATCTATATTGTCACAATACAAAAGATGCTTAGACTAACAAATCTAAATTAATCTAAACAACCTGAATGATGATGAATTGGTGATGCAAACTATAAAAGATGCTTAGAATAACCAATCTACATTATTCTAAATGACAAAATATGATGAGATGGTAATGAAAACTATAAAAGATGCTTAGAATAACCAATCTATATTCTTGTAATCTATCGCATACCTCTCTGAAAGGATCAAAGCTACCTATTTTTGCAGCAAGTCCATGATCAATCGTGCCAGGAATATCGCAAAAATAGGAAAATGAGAAATCTATATTGTCACAATACAAAATATGCTTAGACTAACAAATCTATATTAATCTAAACAACCTGAATGATGATGAATTGGTGATGTTGTGGTGCATACTTTTGAAATCTGCAAAACTAAACTTCATACAAGGTTAGTAGCTTACAAATTCCTCAAGCATGACCCTATGAAATATCTTGCAAATGCTCCAAAATGCAACAAAGGATAAAAGAAAACCACAAGCATAATGAAAACACTCAACAAGTTACCTATTCCATAGTGGATTGGTGTCACATGTGCTAGTGACCCTTTCCCAACCCTTGATCAATAGCTAAAATGATGAAATGCAAATGGAGATGATGAGCAAGATGAGTTCTCAAATTAAGAGAGTAACCTTGCATAAAAGTTGTGGATCCATGAATGAGAATGAAGGCCTTCTCTTATAGATTTTCTTGATGATAGATTAGCCAAGATGGTGAATGTGGGACTAAAGATCCTCCAATGAGAAGATTCCATTTGTCAAATGGTGATAGGCCAATGGTTGTGCAAGATTTGGGAAGAGTTCCCATGAGAGGGAGAATTTGAATTCAAATTTTGCAATAAATTTTGAGAGGGGGACAAGAAAAACAAAAATAAATGCAATGTTGGACTTGTCATGTTGAGGGAAAATGAGGGTTTTTTAATAAATTAATAAAATTGATTTATTTGTGCAAGTGGAGATATCTAGAGAATGCAAGTGGGTGAGATTAGCATTTAATTAGGATTAGATTAAATTAATAATGATTAGACTAGTTTGACTTTCATGATTTAAATACTTGATTTATTTAAATAAGAAAATGATGAAATATGGATTGGATTTAATCAAATAAATGTTTGATTTATTTAATTAAAGGGATGATGTTTGATTTATTTGATTAAAAGGTTGATGATAATGCTTTATTTAATTTTCAATGAATGACCTAGGAGATGAAATTACCTAATGAATGGATGAAAGTGCGCCTGATTAATTGATGAATGGTCCTAATGTGAAATCTAAACAAATGAACCTAATCAAATGCAAAATGTTAATTTTGCATGTCTACATTTTGCCCCTCTTTGAAGCAATGTACTTGTTGTGTTGGTTCAAAGAATAACTTGCCGCGATCAAATTTCAAAAAAATTCTGATTTTTCGGATGCCCCAGCAGAAAGAAGTACACTGGTACATTGCCCCCTCAAGAGATCGAGTGAAAAGATTATCCTAAACAACTTAAATGATTATATGATGCGAGATGGATGAGATGGGTGATGTGATATGTTGTGATTATGCAATGGATGATTTATGAGATGCTTAGACTAACAGATCTATATTATGATGATGATATGAATGCACGATGGATGCATGATGGATGCATGATGGATGAATTGGTGATGATGATTAACTATTCATGTTGTGATGTTAGTGCGAAAAATGAAGAAACTAGATGATGACAAGAGGATCCAACAAGCCAACAATATGAGAGATGATGATGAGAAATGAAGATGAGAAATGATGATGATAGATGGATGATTTGCTTATCAAGGATTGGGATTTTAAAAGGGTCACTTACTTTATGTTTGATAACATGCCTAAGCACGATGCATTAAGGTATAAAGGACCAGGATGGTGTTGTACTTAGTGTGATGGACTTTGACTCGACAAATAGATAGGAGTATTCTTGTTCACACCTGACATACGCAAACCTTGCTAGGATGCACTTTAGAAGTTTCAAACATCTCAGAAAAAAACACGGAGAGGTATAACCAATCAATGCAATAGTCAACAAGGCATCCAAAACATCCTCTATACATATCTAACAAAGAAATTATTCGCCAAGTTATTTTACAAGAACGTCCAACAAGCACAACAGACAAAAGAATAATGATCGTTGCCCCATTCCTATCTCTCTAAATCCTTCATTCGGATATCATCGAGAGGTCCTTGGAATGAGCGCAATAAAATAAATCAAAAGAAAAGATCAAGTACGCAAACAAGCCAATGTTCTTCATACCTTCAGCCAAAGGGATGTGTTTTGATAGGATAAGAATCCAAAGTGATATCCAAAATGATGCCCCATTGGAACGATATATCCTAGGACATGCATTGTATAGGATGATGATGGTTTGATAAGTTGATTGATAGGCTGTTGATATAAGGTTGACTGACATGTTTGAAAATGATCAAGAGTTTGATTTTGTTTTAATGGTTTGTTGTCTCGATTTTGATTTTACGATTGAAGATTGATTTTGCTAATTGCTATGATTGTTTTTGTTTGTGTTGCCAAAGGATGAAGGTGATGATCAGTTTATTATGGATGATTGATTATTGCGGGTGCAAGTGAGATGAGATGGATGGAATTTTTTCAAATATTTGGATGTTTTGGAGTTTTGAAATGTTTTGAGGCTTTTTAGTGTTTTGAGATTTTTTCAAATGTTTTGATTTTTTGATTTTTGAATGTTTTTGGATTTTGATGTTTTTCAAATGTTTTGATTTTGATGTTTTTTTAATGTTTTGGATTTTGATGTTTTTTGAATGTTTTTGGATTTTGATGTCTTGGGGGCCAATCAGGGATTATCCTTGCCTACGTTTAAGCTTAGAGACAACGTAGTTCGGATTCCAATGTTTTTGATGTTTTCTGACTTTTATGAATGTTTTTGGATTTTTGATATGTTTTGGATGTTTTTTGGATTTTCTGATTTTCTGATGTTTTTGGATTTTCGCATGATTTTGACGATTTGGATATGGACATGTGTGATGATATCAGTGCTCTGTTTAGGATTTTTGCTAAAAACCAAGCTAAGGTTGATTGATCAGATCGATGGATTGATGATGATGATAACATTGTTGAGGATACACAACAATGCAAGGATTTGAATGATCAGGATTGATGACGATAACATTGTTGAGGATGCCCAACAATGCAAGGATTGATTGATTGGATTTGATGATGATAAAATTGTTGAGGATGCACAACAATGCAAGGATAGTGTTAAGCAACACAATGATCAGGAAGGATATCCCAAGATTATGGATTGATTGGATTCGATTGATCAGGATTGTTAAAGCTTGATTTGGAACAAAAGATGTTCGAATGATTTGATGTGACGTTTGATGTGCAAATTAGATGCGACTGATAGTGATTGTTTGGATTGATGTTCTATGAAATATGAAGACTTGATAAGGAGTGTCTTCTCATCAAAATATGCCATGGGCTAGTGTTTATGTGGATTTTTGCTCACAAGTGGTGGACCAGTTTGATTTCACATTTGCCAATGTTCAGATCGCCACATAAGTTGGAGGATATAGACCAAGATTTATTCCAGAAGCAAGATGTAAATATCTGCCCCCAATGTCTAGCAATGTATGGAATGTCATGGATGGATGCTCAGATAGGTGTATGGATGGATGGATATGACAAGAATGCAAAGGATGCCAAATATTATCTTGTGATAAGATAAGGTGTTTAGATCAAGAAAGCTCATTTGGATAGTGCTTCATAGCTCAAATAATGCTGCATAGGATAGGATATGTGAGTGTGCTTTTGAAATCTGCAAACACTAATCTCAAACAAGGGTTAGTACCTACAAATCCCTCAAGAACACTCCTATGAAATACCTTGCAAATGATCCAAAATGCAACAAAGGATAAAAGAAAACCACAAGCATAATGAAAACACTCAACAAGTTACATATTCCATAGTGGATTGGTGTCACATGTGCTAGTGACCCTTTCCCAACCCTTGATCAATAGCTAAAATGATGAAATGCAAATGGAGATGATGAGCAAGGTGAGTTCTCAAATTAAGAGAGTAACCTTGCATAAAAGTTGTGGATCCATGAATGAGAATGAAGGCCTTCTCTTATAGATTTTCTTGATGATAGATTGGCCAAGATGGTGAATGTGGGACTAAAGATCCTCCAATGAGAAGAGGCCATTTTTCAAATGATGATAGGCCAATGGTTGTGCAAGATTTGGGAAGAGTGCCCATGAGAGAGAGAATTTGAATTCAAATTTTGCAATAAATTTTGAGAAGGGGACAAGAAAAACAGCAATAAATGCAATGTTGGACTTGTCATGTTGAGGGAAAATGAGGGTTTTTTAATAAATCAATAAAATTGATTTATTTGTGCAAGTGGAGATATCTAGAGAATGCAAGTGGGTGAGATTAGCATTTAATCAGGATTAGATTAAATTAATAATGATTAGACTAGTTTGACTTTCATGATTTAAATACTTGATTTATTTAAATCAGAAAATGATGAAATATGGATTGGATTTAATCAAATAAATGTTTGATTTATTTAATTAAAGGGATGATGTTTGATTTATTTGATTAAAAGGTTGATGATAATGCTTTATTTAATTTTCAATGAATGACCTAGGAGATGAAATTACCTAATGAATGGATGAAAGTGCACCTGATTAATTGATGAATGGTCCTAATGTGAAATCTAAACAAATGAACCTAATCAAATGTAGAATGTTAATTTTGCATGTCTACAGATGTAAACTATAAAAGATGCTTAGAATAACCAATATATATTATTCTAAATGACACAAAATATGATGAGATGGTAATGCAAGCTATAAAAGATGCTTAGAATAACCAATCTATATTGTTGTAATCTGTCGCATACCTCTCTGAAAGGATCAGAGTTGGCTATTGTTGCAGCAGGTCCATGATCAATCGTGTCAGGAATATCGTAAAAATGAGAAAATGAGAAATCTATATTGTCACAATACAAAAGATGCTTAGACTAACAAATCTATATTAATCTAAACAACCTGAATGATGATGAATTGGTGATGCAAACTATAAAAGATGCTTAGAATAACCAATCTATATTATTCTAAATGACGCAAAATATGATGAGATGGTAATGCAAACTATAAAAGACACTTAGAATAACCAATCTATATTGTTGTAATATGTCACATACCTCTCTGAAAGGATCAAAGTTGGCTATTGTTGCTGCAGGTCCATGATCAATTGTGCCAGGAATATCGCAAAAATGGGAAAATGAGAAATCTATATTGTCACAATACAAAAGATTTTTAGACTAAAAAATCTATATTAATCTAAACAACCTAAATGATGATGAATCGGTGATGCAAACTATAAAAGATATTTAGAATAACCAATCTATATTATTCTATATGACACAAAATATGATGAGATGGTAATGCAAACTATAAAAGACGCTTAGAATAACCAATCTATATTGTTGTAATCTGTCGCATACCTCTCTGAAAGGATCAGAGCTGGCTATTATTGTAATAGGTCCATGATCAATCATGCCAGGTTTATCACAAAAATGGGAAAATGAGAAATCTATATATTCACAATACAAAAGATGCTTAGACTAACAAATCTATATTAATCTAAACAACCTGAATGATGATGAATTGGTGATGCAAACTATAAAAGATGCTTAGAATAACCAAGCTATATTATTCTAAATGACACAAAATATGATGAGATGGTAATGCAAACTATAAAAGACGCTTAGAATAACCAATCTATATTATTGTAATATGTCGCATAGCTCTCTGAAAGGATCGGAGTTGGCTATTGTTGCAGTAGGTCCATGATCAATCATGCCAGGAATATCGCAAAAATGGGAAAATGAGAAATCTATATTGTCACAATACAAAATATGCATAGACTAAAAAATATATATTAATCTAAACAACTTGAATGATGATGAATTGGTGATGCAAACTATAAAAGATATTTAGAATAACCAATCTATATTATTCTAAATGACACAAAATATGACGAGATGGTAATGCAAACTATAAAAGACGCTTAGAATAACCAATCTATATTGTTGTAATCTATCGCATACCTCTCAGAAAGGATCAGAGTTGGCTATTAATGCAGCAGGTCCATGATAAATCGTGCCAAAATATCATAAAAGTGCCTACAAAATGTCACTATTAAAGACACATGCATTGCAATAGTATACAAAATATCAGTATTAAATAAAGAACACTAATGAACTTAAGCATAATGAACATAATCATTGTACCTTCCATTCTTGAAAATGCTATTCAAGTGTGCCTAAAGGGTCATCTATTTTCTTAAGAGTATCCAATATTGCTTCATGATCAACATTACTAAGTGTCCATAGTTGTTTTGTCTTTGGTCCGGCATGATGCTTCAACAACTTAACATTTGTTGCTATCACAAGGTGCGAAAACATGATAATGGTTTTGTGTTTCTCGTAGTCTTCAAATGCAAGTATGCCATTCTTTCTAATCATGTATGTTTGCAACCAAGTTCCTGCAACCACAACTAAACTTGTAGGATACACGAAACCATCATCATCTTCCATCGATTGTGTTAGCTTATGCTTTACCTGCACACATCGAGCCAACCAATAGTATGATCTCTCTTCATTCCCCTGCGGTGCAACAACTACAAAAACATGTCCTAGTTGTAGTAGATCTGAAAGTCAGTCATACTCAACTGAACTTTCCATTGTGTCATTTGTCATGGATATTGTTTGAGATAAAGGAGTTAGATACTGTGGAACACATGTATCCACCCACTCACTTGAATCACATTGATCCCACTCGCACTAAATAAAACTCTAAAAAAAACAAGCCAACTCTCGTGTCCAAATGGTCCATGTGCCTGCATCTGAGCTTCAAAATGAATGCATCTTTGAAGAATCTTTGATTGTATGACAATCCAATCTTCCTCCTACCGTACCCTCCTCAACCAACCAAAAGAATATGTGCACTGTTGAATCAAGTGTCCCTCCCTATGACAATTTTGAACTACACCAATTAATAATAGAACGTGCATCGCTGAATTTTGATCCTAAAATCTTCAATTGCTCCTTAACTAGAGCTCTCTTTACACATGTATCTGCTCCATCATGCTCCCCTTTCCCATGCCTAGCTTCAAAAAAACTCCAAATATGAGGTACAACCCTCTCTACATGAATTGTACTCAACCAATAAAACATACGAGCATTCTTGGATTGACCAGTACAATTATCTGACCAAATGAGATGTCGGCCCAGTGCTATTTCATGCTCCTGCAAGAACTCAAAAAAATTCTCGAAACAATGTTGGACATACTCGGACGAGTGAGATCTATCATCACTCATATAAAAATGATACTCTATGATTATCTTTCGATCCTCCTTTGTACCATTAGGTGCATGTCTAAATGTTATGTGGACAAAAATAGCAATCAGAATGGAATTGTAATACTGAGATTGTACCTCGTTTTGTGGTTGCAATGTGTAGTTTTCTACAAAATCAACCACTGATATAATATTGCCAATCGGAAAAGAGTCCTTACACATCCTAAATTGTTGATCCAACCACTGAGACCTATGACTATGCCTTGCATACTTGTAGAAAAGAATTTCCTTAAAATATGAAATAAAATCAGCAACACTGCATTCTTTTGTAAGTAACTCGCATCTAGAACCTTCACCTCCACTCTACAAAGTATATTTGACTATCTCATATCTCTTTTTTCTCAACAAGCTTCTTTCCAAATTCATGTTCGAAACCCTCATGAAAACATTGAGCAAACTTTGACAAGTCACCACATTGCAAGCACTTCATATTTAAACAATCATTTCTATAGAAAAAGAAAACATCATCTCTAGAACATAAAAATAGATCTAGCAAGTCCCTTGATGATTTTAGAAGATGCATTGCACCACACTCCTACAACATTTCATTAGTATGCAAAGTAGAACGGATATAGCATAATAGTTCATGGTACATTGAAAACTCCACATGGTATTTGCAACAAGTATTACGAATCTTAAGAGGCACACAATAAAATGGCTTCAAACCTTCAAAAGTCCTTTGTGAGATTTCCATATTTGGATGTGTTTCAATAAGTTTTTTGAACAACATTATTTGGCTTGATTCCAAAAAATGTTTAGGATGTGGTGTACGGTCTTGATTGCCAATTCTTAACTTTAAAACATCTTTGCATTGGGTGATACTCTAGAGTTATCATGCCAAAATTGTTGAATTACCTGCTTTACATTATCGGTTAGCTTCTTATCAACACGTGGAAGCCTTCTAGAAAAAGCCCATGTATCATTTTGAAGAGGATCATCTATTCTTTCTCTTCTTGTGTGTGTTATATCCAATTTTTTATGATTTATGTCAAAATCAATACAAGTTTTTCTCACAAAGAGAGCCTTTTTCAATTGATGGCTTACTGGGGCGGTTGTAATGACTCTCCAAGTAGCTCTCTTATCCTTTTCCTTATTATTTTTTCCAATAGACTTGAGAGCATTAAAAATATTTTTAACAATAATAGATTTTTTTCGGTCTTGTTCACACGAATCTTCAATTTGGCTAGCAAAGGTCTCATCTTTTGCATCTTTAGCAATTGTACAAAAGGTTGGCATTTCTCGATCAATGTCTTATCGCTAAAATATTGGTTGAAAAGTATTTTATCCCACAACCGAATAGTTCGTGTTGACCTCTTGCCTTCAAAATTGTTTATAATGTTCTCATCAATTTCAAGTAACCATTTAGGGGTTCTTGAAGGTCTTGAATTTGGAATATGTCTTTCTTCCACACAAG